>PVIR01011957.1:0-45802 GCA_004026965.1 Petromus typicus | reverse complement strand
GCGCCTGTCTTGCAAGCGCAAGGGCCCGGGTTCGATTCCCCGGTAACCACATACCATACTGGGCATGGAGACTCACGCCCAGCAGCAACCAGTACCACATACCACAGTGCCGGGCGTGGTGGCTCACGCCTGTCATCCCAGCACTCGGGAGGCAGAGGCAGGAGGATTGCTGTGATGTGAGTTTGAGGCTGAGCTCAGGACCAGCCTGAACCACAAAGCGAAACCCTGTCTCAAAAAAAAAAACCTAAAAAAAAAGTGATGTGAGTTTAGCAGAAATTGTAAAGGTTTGAGTACATAAAGTCAAACTTCACAAAATTTAAGACAAAAAAATCTTTGACAAACCAAATCTGTACAGGAAAATTTGAATACCTATAAGTGAAATATTTTTTTTTTAAAAAGCCTTGAAAGTTCTCACATTTGCTACAACGTGGATGAACCCTGAGTATATTGTGTGACGTGGGGTGAGCCATCACAGGAGAGACACTGGGGTTCTGTGTGTGGGAAGAACCAGAACAGTCAGAACTACAGAGGGGTGGAGTAGTGGGTGAGGAGTTCTGCAGGGGGCGTGGGGGCTTCACGAGTTCAGAAAGTAAACTTTGTGCTTATTCTGTTGCAGTGAAAAGCATTGGGAAAATATACCTCTAATCACATTCTGCGTAATGTTCCCATTGCGTTTGTCTTCTAAAGATTTTTCTGAACACTTAGCTTTGATCTTGGTGGGTTATCACAGAAGTCCTTGGTACTGTTTCTGTACTATGGATGTTTAATCACTCTCTTGCATTTAGAATATTTTACAAAATCAAAATATAGAAGTTTTCATAAGCTATGCTCTTTGTGGGATGTCTTCTTATGAAGGTTGTGTGTAATCTGCCTTGGCATTTTTACCTTTCACCCCTTCTGATCCAAAATCCAAATTGGATTGTTTGAACTTTAGGGGTACAGTATTTATTGTGACAAACTACTCATTGCAGATAGTTTCCTGGCAATTAGACGCTGAAGTTTTTGTTGCCAACCGTGAGTGAGTGTGTGTGTGTGTGTGCACGCGCGTGTGCTTTCTGGTTTCCAGGTGACAAGACTTGGAAGAGGAATGGGAGCCCCTGGAAATGCTTGCTTGCTTATTTATTAGATAACATGATATATATTATATATAAATAATCTTTTTTCCTTTTCTCATTCCCTGTTTTTATTTACTCCACACAGACTTCAGGCTTTGCCCTGGCACTAGGAAACATAGTTCATGGTTTGTCTGTGTGTGGACATGGCAAAGCTGAGGACTTGGGTAGCAGGCTTCTCCCTGGCTGGATCAAACTTGTTCTTTCAGAGGTAGAGGTCACTTCTTTTGTTGCATTTTATATTTTATAAAACAAGAAATTACTTTATTGGGCTTTTTACAGGCACTACTATAATCTAGCTTAATAAAAGAAGAACAGGCAGTTTCAAATGGAAGAGAGCTAGCTGTATTCTTAACTCTGTATAAATAATACATCTTGTCAACCATTATAGTTGCTTTTTAAACCAGATATTCTGTTATGGTATTGTATTGTAATTTTAAAGCAAGTTGTAAATTTGGTTTTTAAGTAAAAACAAAAGGCTACCTATGTTCTAACAACCTTAATCGGTTTCTTTATTTTAGTTTTCTATGTCTTTTGGTTGAATTATGCAGGTTATTGTGATCCTGCACATTCGGTTCCACTTTGAGTATTTATTTCTCTATGCAGTAATAACCTGTATAGAATCCAAATCCAAGAAACATTGTGATGCTTTGTTTTTAGGGGACTCCTACAATGGTTTGTCTGGCAGCTCTTCATGGCATGGTGTCCTTGGTTGGCTCTGAAGGGGGTGTAATGCAGGTAAAGAAAAGAATCTAAATATGTACACAGCACAGGGAGGAGAAGAGTACCCATTATTTTAACATGACAAATACATAACATAGTTATACTTGGATTTTCAAATCCTTGCTGTATGAAAAAATGTTCTTGACCAAGAATACTTTCTATAAGCTTTATTCTTTATTCTATTTGATTAAACTTTGCCAGTATAGATACTTTGTATAAACTTCTTTGCCTGAACAAAATGATTGAATGCTAAGAAATTTAAAGAATCATTCACAGAAACTCTAGTTTGTACCTGTTACGTTTAAGTTTATATAGCTTTTTAAAAATTCTGTTACAATATCACGGTGGGTATATATGTATCTGTAAGGTTATAAGTAATTCTAAAGCAAGTCCTTTGTTCATATAATAAAATTTTATTGCATGACTGCTACATGCCACACTACACAAGTGTTAAGATATTAATAATAAAGCATGGACCCTACCCAAGAGGGCTTATAACCCATGTGTTTGAAATATAAAGATATATGATAAATTACTTTATAGTTTAGAAGGAGATTGCTCCTTTACCAGGATATAATCATTTACTTTTTATTGGGAGGGTGTTAGATATTTCACTTTATTCTTTCAGCTGAAGTCAGAAGCTATATCAACGTCTCATTTTCAAGGCAAACTTAATGAAGTCATTAGAACTTTAACTCAGGTAAGAATTTAAAACCCTTGGGTGGAAATATTTTTATTAATCTTTTTTTTCCTATACATGGTCCAAAATGTTTTACCTAGAAAATGTTGAAGTTTTTGGTTATTCATGCTGAATAGAAGGTATGTTTGGGAGTGGGTATGGTGCTGTATCCACTGACAAACATGCAGTATGTGGACAAAAAAGCTGGCACTGTTAGTTGTTGATATTGATTTCCCTTAAAAATTAAAACCTGGCCTGCATGGAACATTTGGCTCTCATATAAGAAAAACGAGAAGGTGGTCAAGGTGGTCAGATAACCAAGAAGGGTGGTTGAGACACTAATTCAGATGTCACCAGTTACAGCATTTGGGTAAATCATTGTCATAGTTGTTTGTAGCAAAAGGAAAAAGACACGCTCATCTGCTTAGAAGTGTTTATATCTTAAAAGATTTTTATTTTAAAAACTTTTTCATTGCATAAAATTTGAAAGAACTAAATGAAAAAAGCTAAATATATGTAATTGCTGCTAATATTTGTCATTTTTTCAAACATTCTCATTTTGCATGATTGGCATTCTTACTCTGTGTAGAACTTTGTATCTTTTCATTTGTATCTTTCTTTTTTTAATAGAATGTGGCGATTATAATGCCCACCACTTGAGAGTTTTAGTAGTTCATGCTTTGAAAGCAAACATAAAATCTCTGTACGAGCTCTTTTCCATGTATGAATATAAATATGCTCAAAAATAATTTTACTGAAATTGAAGTTTCTGTACCTTGGGAAAGATGTCTAAGTGAAAACTATTAGTTTAAAATGCTTATGAATGATAAAACAGCAATGGAAAATTATTTAGAGAAGAACAAAATAGTATCTCCAATTTAGAGGTATTTTAGTCCTAAGTAACCTGCCCTTCTTTTCTTTTTCTTTTTTTTTTTTAACTGAAATCTTTACTGGTACATTACATAACACATCATGATTGCATTCAGCAATGAGAATTTGTACCAGTATATGACACAACTTAATTCTCATTTTTTCCCATAGCCCTACCCACCCTACCACCCCTACTCCCTATACACATAAACTTTGTTTCCTTTCTTTTTTGTTATAATCTCATTATTTCCCCCCCTTATCCCTATTTCGCTTTGAGTATTTTCTTTTCTAATTTTAAATTTTTCTTTTAGCATTAAAAAACAAACCCCTTGGAGACCAGTCTAACTCAGTGAAACTTGAAAAACTACTGGCACTTCTACCCTCATTGAGTAACTGGATCACTCGTTAATTTAACAAACACTATTCAACACAGAACCCAGATCTGTTGTGTGAGACACATCTTGTCATAGAACTTCTCATTACCAACCAAAGCACTACCTAGAAAGATTAGTGACTATACCTGACCTTTTATTGGATGGAACTTGGATCTTGCCTATTGTTGAACTATTAAATTTCTATCTGCAGGTCATCAGTGTGTCTGGGGTGATTGGTCTTCAGACAAATGCAATTTGGCTTCTAGGACATCTTTATCTATCTACTCTGTCCTCAAATCAAAACAGAACCTCAGGTAAATTAAAGTCAGAGCTGAAGAAGGAATGGCTCTGTAGGGGTGTAGAGATGTTTCCAGACTTAGGTTTACATGGCAGCAGACAGTGGATATGAGGCTTGAATTCTGAGTTGTTCATTCCCAGCCCCTCCGTGCCCTCACTCACCCTCTCTGCTTCTCTTGGTGGATAATGTGACCAATGAAGGTGTACCTTTTTAGCGCCTTCTGTAATACAAACAGCCCACTGAGGCACAGGTATAGGTGGTCTAATGCCATGTTTTACAAATGAAGCAGCTAAGGCCTAGAATGATCATATAACATACAGAGTTAGCTCAGTAACAAATCCAGAAGTGAAAAACCAAGTCTTTAAAGATTGGAACAGAGTTATTTTTCTAGATGTAGTGGTATTGTTTTTCATTAAAGTCTCTTTGTATATAACCAAAATTTTTTTCTGATGTTGGTTATATAAAAATAATGGGTTAAGTACATTTAAAGATATATACTTCCTCAGGCATGGAATTGAAATTCTGAGAGTTAATAAGTCAAACTTTTCTTTCTGTAGCTTTTTTATAAAAACAAAAATATTTATAATCCCTATACACCTAATTTATGTTTGTACTTGGAGATTTTCTTTAAGAGGTTATCATTGTTAATTCCTTGCTCTTAAAGAGTTTGGACCCCTGACTCTCTTGGGCCCAGGCCAGAGAAGTCAGGTACCAAAGATTCTTCATTGAAATTTTGTTACACTTATTCCAGACAGATAGTCTACTAAGGTGAATGTGTGCCACTGTGGTTATTGTTTTCCTCACTTGAGTTATGCTGTAGCTGTAGAAATAGTACATTGGTCCACAGCCTTCCCAACATAATAAACTCTAGAAAGCTGGAATTGCCATATTAAAATGTGAAAAAGAAGAAAATAATCATATTGAAAAGCTTGATAATGCTGTCTTTGCAGTATGCTGGTAAATTAGCATATTTATGTCAGACTTTTGCATTTTTTTTAAATATTGTCATATCTTAGAATAGTTGATCTGGCCCAGATAGACTCAAGAAAGGCAGTAGTGAATCATCCTATACCCGAGTTCTCCGGAAAAAAAAAAAAGAAGACTATATCTGGAAAAATACAGCTACTTGTTCCTGATGGAATTTTCCAATTAAGCCCTTTATTGCTGGAAAAACTATCTTAATGAAACAATTATGGGTACTCAGAGGAAAAGGATTTAGGAGATTCTCAGGACTCAACTAGTATTAAATAACACTGCCTCATTGTTAAAGGTCAGCAATTACATTTGGTTATTTGCACATGTTGGTCACTTAGAGTCCTCTGCCTTATAGAGAGATACTAGTGGCTGAATTTTCACGGGGAATGGAACTGACTGGGCCTGTCTTGAAGAGGTCCCTGGAACAGTAGTCTAAGCTTTGAAGCACAGCAGACTCCTTGTTGATTCCAAGAAGGTCTCTACTTTGGTAGTTATTGATGTGACAATGTGAAAAGGATTTTTTAATCAGTTTGGTTATGTATTCATCCTCTGATTTTTTTTTTCAGCCTATACTAGTTTTGCTACCATTTTAAATTTGCTGTATAACTTAAGTGATTTCTTCAAGGCCAGTCACCTAATCTAATAGAATTAGTTGCAGCCATAGAGTATTGTCCTGAGATTAATGGCATAAACATCTCCACTTTGTCTGTACATTGATATGGCAGCGTGAGAGCATTATCTCTCCTTCATTAGCCATGCCAAGTTCACTGGTTAATTGGATCATTTTCTGTTCCCATACAGTTCCTACTGACTATAGCTATTTGCCTGAAAGCAGTTTTATTAGAGCAGCCATTGACTTCTTTATTGCAGGAGGAAAAAAAGGCAAGTGAGCACATTTTTGTATTTTATCATACTTTCTACATGTTAAATAAGTTTGTGTGCCCTAATCATGCTTCTGTAGAATTAAACAATTCAAATATCAAAGGATGGTATTTTGTCTCTCTGTCTCTCTGTCTCTATCTCTCTATCTGTCTGTGTCTCTCTCTGTGCTTCTCTTTTCTTCTCTCCTTTTTTTTGGTTGTACCGAGATGGAACTCAGGACCTTGTACTTGCCAGGTGGTTGCATGGCACCACTGAGGTACATCTCTGACCAGGGCAAGCATTTTCTTCTCCTGAATCAGCCTCCTAATGGAGACAGTCAGGAGGCTACATACAATAATAGATATATAGACATATACCTTGTGTGGTCACTAAATTACAGAATCTGACATGGGTGACTCTGTGGGTGCCTTAATAGTCTATTTGGCCCTTTAAAAGTATAAAATGCACATTACTTTTTTGGTTAGTGTCAAGTGACAATGTGATCTAAGCAGAGAAAACATATCTAGGTTCAGGTTCTACTCCAGAACTGTCTTGTCTCTGTTTATTCACATTGAATCCCTGCTTCTACCTCCTATTTTTTTTCCTCTGTACGTATTTGTCCTTTTGTGATTCTGTGTTGTTGCCATCTACACTAGAGCATAAGCAGTTTAATGGTGATTTCATGTTTTTCATTTAAACTGGGGCCGGAATAATGCCATGTGAATTATTGAGTAAGTGCTCTTTAATGATACATGTATATTTTTTGGAGCTTTGCAAAAAAAATAAATAAATTAGAACTTAACATGTCATGACTTAGGAGAAGCTTCATTTATGTACTCTTTCATCGATATTTGTTTTTTGTTTTAGGTTTTTTGAGACAGGGTCTCGCTTTGTGGTTCAGGCTGGCCCTGAGCTCAGCCTCAAACTCACATCACAGCAATCCTCCTGCCTCTGCCTCCCGAGTGCTGGGATTACAGGCGTGAGCCACCACGCCCGGCACTGTGGTATGTGGTGCTGGTTGCTGCTGGGTGTGAGTCTCCATGTCCAGTATGGTATGTGGTTTCCAGGGATCAAACCCGGGTCCTTGCTCTTGCAAGACAGGCGCCGGAACCACTGAGCTAACTCCACGGCCCTCATTGATATTTGTTAATTTCATTTTTTTTCTTGGCTAGCCAAAATCAGATGTGTCTTATAACAAGACCATTATAAATTTTGAAAGAAAAAGAGCTGTACAGTGAATTAAAATTATGAATTAATATGTGCATCCATGTTCATAGCAGCTCAATTTGTGGTAACTAAATTTTGGAAACAACCCAGACGCCCCTCAACTAGAGACTGGATGAAGATGTGGTGCTTTTATAGAGTGGAGTATTTTTCTACCATTAAAAATGATGATTGTGGGCTGGGGATTTAGCTCAGTGGTTCTGGTGCCAGTTTTGCAAGTGAAGGTCCCTAGTTCAAACCCCTGTAACCACATACAACAATGCCAGGTATGGTGGCTTACACCTGTAATCCCAGCAATTGGGAGACAGAGGCAGAAGGATTGCCATGAGTTCAAGGCTTGCCTGGGCTACATGGTGAGCTCAGGGCCAGCCTGAACTACAAAGAGAGACCTGTTTCCCAAAAAAAAAAAAAAAAAAAATGATAAGATTGAGTCATTTGTATTCAAATGGACATACCTTCAAGATATACTCATAAGTGAAATAAATAGATCACAGTTGTGTAAATATATCTTTTCTCTGGTATGAGAAAATGAAAATGTAAATGAGTTCTAGAATATATAGTAAATATTATGAAATAGAAAATATTCAAAAGGAAATGGGCTGTAGGGATAAGTAATGAGCTGAAAAATATGATGGTAATAAAAAGGAGGAAACAAAGCTTACGTGTATAGGGGGTGGGGGGCTTTGGAGTGGGTAAGGGAATGAGAAAAAAGAATTGAGTCATGTCATATTCTGGCACAAATTCTCAATGTTGAATGTGATCACAATATGTATATATCATGTACCAATAAAGATTCAAAATTTTAAAATTATGAACTAGAAGTCTGAACTAGTTTGATTAAAAAAGGCCATAGAAGAATAAGATCTTACTGTTGAAAAGGAGGTAGAATTCACATTATATGATTTCACATCAGACACTGTAATGCCTGGAACTTCCAGATTATAAGCTGTTTTTGTAGCTTGAAGAAACCTTCCTTTAGTTTTGGGAGTTCTAGTATATACGCTATTATTCTAAGGTTGTGAGTTGTCATTATTTGCTTTTAATTATCCTCAGTAAAAATGATCTGTGATTATGCCATTGTTGTACATAATATGTAAATATGTACTGCATTTAATGTACAAATTATTTTGTTGACTACATTGGCATGAATTGTCTCTGTAAAATAGGTAAAAGACATATGCCTTCATTAGTAAGAAATTGAACTCTTAACTAAATGAGCATCTGAATTTTCTATGGCTAGAATAATACTAGAACTTCACATTTTTGCTATACATTTTATAGAGTTATTTTCATGAAAAATAAAATTAGAACCATTAAGTCACATTAAAGATGCTTTTGTAGAAAATAAAATGTTATTTTGTCTTTTGAAGTTTATATTTCTTGGCATAAATGAACCTTCTGTGAATATTGTGGTAGAATTCTTGATTAAATGTAATATTTGTATAATTATGCAATCATACCACAACAGGAATGATTCTGCTGTAAGACTGAAAAATCCGATGGAAATGGAAGCATTGCTGTGATGTGCAGTCTTGCTGAAAACTATTTGAAAGCAGATAAATGAAGTATTTAAAAAATGCCATATTACCATTGGGTTTTGGTGTTTTCAGGTTGTGGGAGAGGGCTGCCTTCCTGGCAGGTTTGCTGACTAGATTCAGAGGAAAATCTATTCAGCCTTACACACTACTAATAATGACCCCAGAGGAGTGAGGGCCGTGGGAGGCTGACCTCCGCCTCGAAGCCCATTTACAGAAACAAAACCAGGCCTTGCTCTGTGGGACCAAACGGGGTGGCCAGAAGCGGAGGTGTGCATGCAAACGAGTGTTTCCTTCTTCAACATGCCTAGCTCATTTGAATTTTAATAACTCTCTTCTGAAGCTGCTTTTGAGTTTAAATGTCTGGATGTCACTCACCAGAGCCCACTGGGGCTGTGGGTAGGAAGGATGACAACTTTGGTGAACTCTTTCTAGGAAGAAATTGTTTTAGAGAATAAAAATCATGCTTGAGAGAGGTATAAAACAGACAGCTTCACTGATGGCATCATGGTTGGTTTCATTACCTGTGAGTTCTACTTTTAACTTTAGTAACTCATGAGAGAATGGAAACGTAGTGGTTCTGTTTGGTCCACTCCTATGCTTGGAAGAGATTGGGCACTGTGATTTCCATTATAACCAATCAGATTTCAGGTAGTGAGCATATTAATCTGCTTCCTAGTATCTAGGACTTTTCTCATTGTGGGTAGTCACTTCTATACTTAAGTGATAGAGCATGTAGGAGGTTCATGGCCGTCTATCCCTTTAAATGGACAGCACTGTGAAAGGCACATTAGGTAGATGAAATTCCTTTATTTTTGAAAGAATTCAGTTCTTGGCTTTAGATACAATTTTTGTATGTACCATCTGACATTGTCTCTTGTTGCTGTGAGCCCCGAACTACTTCTATTAGGTGTACTAGTTATTAGCTCTTCTCACAATCATCTCACGCCTGTGGACAGTTCTTGACTATGACAGGCTTTAGGCCTCTTCCCACAGTCTAGTTACTGCTCTCATAGGTTGCTTTTGCCCCTTCAGGCCTCTTATTTTTGTTTTTAACCATTTTTCCTTCTGTGGTACTCTTTTATTTTTTTCCTGATATTTGATCTACATGTTTTCTCAAGCTGATTTCATCAGGATTTTATTCACTTCTTTTATGGAACATCTAAAACATATTTAGAGTGTTCACTAAATGTAATAATTGCTTACTAATGTAGACATTAGGCATCTCTACATATTTGTTATTCTGTTTTGGGAAATGTGACTTACATTTTTAAGCTTATATTTCATTATTAGGTTTATAAAGATCATAGTTATTAGAAGAAGCATTTTCTGAAAAAGTATATTTAAATCCATGCAATACAATCATTATGATTGATATTGAATTCATTATCAGTAGGTATATTGTCAGTATTTTGGAGCTTTTAATATTAAGTACATTTGTGGAGAAGATGTTTAGCTAAAGGAGCAGAATTACTGAATTTCAAATCTAGAGCAAATGAGAAAGTTCTCTATTTTGTGGTAGAATTATGGAGTTAGTTGTCAAGACTACATAATTTTGGAATAATTTAACTTTGTAATATTTTACCTTTGTCACTCTTTAAAATATGAGAAATGAGTATATGTATTTAACTGTAAATTTTAAAATTATACAAAGTAGAAAATAAGAATCTTATATAGTATCACCACTTAGAGAGAAAGCATCTATAGATACCCCAGTACTTCTAGATGTGTGTGTATTGGTTATGTTCATAAAATTTCTAGACTCTTACTTTTTTGAAAATCCAATGACTTTCCTGTAAATGGAAAGCTCCACCCATCTCCTGCTAAATCAGACTTGAACAAAGTACACAAAGGGCTTTATTGCTTCACTTTTTGGACACTTGTTCTTTGTGAGTTTGAGTTTTGTTGTAAATATCCTTAAAACATTTGGAAGGAAAAAAAGTTACTGATCTCCCATGACTCATGATGTATATTATCATTTTCGGGTATTGTGTGTGTTCTTTTTCTTCACATGCAGTTTTTACACATTTTGGCACGGGAAACTGAATTCAGGACCTTATACTTGCCAGTCAGACACTGTGCCGCTGAACTAAATCTCTGGCCCAACACATTATATTTAATCTGTAAATATATATTTACTTATTTTAGGCTTTATGTTAAAAATGTTTCCTATATATCTCCCATTTGCTTTCATCAAGTGATAAATTAGGATTATTTGCCATTTTAAAATGTTCCATTAAAATGAAGCTTTTTACACCTGTAGCTGTCTTCTGCTATAGCTTTCCTTAGGATATATTCTCAGCAATTTATTGGTGTGCAAGAGTCTGAGGGTTTGGTGGCTGAAAGTTTGTAAAGATCCTTTTACTCTTCAAAAGGACTGTGCCATTCTTCATTTTCTCAGCCCCAAATGAATATGCCAAGCATCATATCATACAGCCAGTCTGCCAGGGATCATATCACACTTCAGCTGTGGGCTCAGTGACTTCAGTAAAACCACCTACATCCTTATGTCCCAATTGCTTCTGAACACTTTAGAAAAATCCTGCTCATCCTTTCCATTTTGATTTTAACATTTTTTAAAAAATTTCTTTTGGTAGAAGAAAGTAGAGCCTTTTCTTTGTTCATAGATTAGATTGATTTCATTTTTTTTTAATTTTAATTTTTGCTATTTGTAGTACATAATGATGCATTCATCATGAGCTGTTGCTACACGCACGTGATGTGTCTTGACTCTTTTTATGTCCCCTTTCCCCGCTTTTCCTTCCCCCTCCTTCATGTTCTTTCTGTTTCAAAAGACCTTTGTTTTATCTTTTATCGTCTTCTTTAATTAGATTTCCTATGTGATCATTTCTGACATTTTTCATAATACTTTACCTATTTTTTATTATTGGTATATTTATGTATATTTCTTTAAAGTCTGTTTCTCTTTCTAAAATGCAGTTTCTTCAGTGAGCAGGGAGAACATTTGTTTTGATCATGTATGCTTAGAAGAGATGCCTCGCGTGTGGTAGTATTCAAGCACTAGTTGGTTTACACCTTTAACCACCCGTGCTCATGTGTATGGGTGCATGTACACACGCACACGCACCCCACAGGACAATTCTAAATCACCTTCAGCAACACTGACAGTGGAGAAAATGAAGGCATTTCATTTCTGTGTTGTACAGTGCATTGGAACTGGAGGTTTCTAGTTGTAGCTAGCCTTTCTCCATTAAAATTGTGCCTGTGCATTGTGACAATTAAGATATGATCTTCTGAACGTCTGTGAAACCAGAGTAATGTGTGATAATGGGATACTGGCTGTATGATATGATAATGGGTTGTAATTCATTATATTTGTGTTATTGATAACTGGAACTATCCAGTGGTAAGATTTTAAACAACTTTATAAATTTAAAACACTTGGATCTTTTAAACAATTACCCATAGACATTCTTAGTTTCAAATTTATTGTTAATAAAGCATTCTTATCCAAGTCACTTGTTTGGAAAGATAATGCACTGAAATAATTTATCATTCCTACTGGTTAGATTTGGATTCTCTTATTCAACACTAAAGGTCCCCGGGGAAAGAAATAGTAACTGTTTTCCATGAGTTTTGAGACTCCATCTCTTCCATAGCTCCCTCAGATACATGGAAGTATCAAACATTTTCTCCATTCCTAACAGTTTCTGTAGTTCCCTGTATTCCATTTTATGTTACAAACTATTCCCTGCAAATGCAGTGGAAAATTTTTGTGATTTTAACTGTTACTCAGTACCAGTCTCTCTTCTTTATCTAAAATGTGGAAGATTTATTGCATTATAGCACTAACAAGATTTTCAAGCCTATTTTACAAATGCTTTTTATTTTTCACACTTGCTTGTATACCAGATCAATTCTAGTGAGTACAGAAATACGAAAAGTGTATAATAAAACATGCAGTTTTAGGTGAATGTTCCACTTTTCTTGTCAGGTAAGAGCTTATTGTGTAAGCAATAAAACATCTGAGAAATGGTCGTATTTCACACAGGAAATGGTCACATTTCACACAGGAAATGACCATATTTCACACCTGGTATGAGAGGACAGGTTAATGCCTTTTCCTGGTTCTGTAGGCCCTCTGGAAACTGCAAAGTTTTCATAGTGAACTCTGTCCCAGGACTGAAAAAAATTTTTGTTATTTTGAAAGCACTTAATTTTTTAAAAATTTTGAAATACAAGTCTGCCTTGAAGTAGTAATTTCCATTGTGACATTGTATACATGTTATTAATAGAAGATAAATGTTACTCTGTGCATGTATGTACTATAATGTTTGCCACTTCATCAAGCCATTTCTATGAATCGTGTATCAAAAAAATCCTAAACAGGAAAATTAATTTTGGGGATTTGTGTATGTGAAATCAAGCATCAAATTTGCAGCAAGCATTATGTAGAGATACTTGTCACTAACGTGCAGTTTGTATAGAATTATATGAATAGCTAACTAGTTAGCTCCTGTCATGTTTTTAATTACAGAATTGATCACATCTGATTTTACCTTGTTTTGTTTCTTCTCTCACAGGACCTGTTCTGTCTTCTTTAGCTGTCTTCATTGTTGGCAGTGGTACTTGACACTTAAGGAAAAAGTCAATAAATGTTTAGCTAGATATGATTAGAAATTCTCCTTCCAGAAGGGCCAGGGATTTAGCTCAGTGGTTCCAGCGCCTGTCTTACAAGCGCAAGGACCTGGGTTCGATCCCCAGTAATCACATACCATACTGAGCGTGGAGACTCAGCAACCAGAACCATATACCACAGTCCTGGGCGTGGTGGCTCACACCTGTAATCCCAGCACTCGGGAGGCAGAGGCAGGAGGATTGCTGTGATGAGTTAGAGGCTGAGCTCAGGGACAGCCTGAACTGCAAAGCAAGACCCTGTCTCAAAAAACCAAAAAAAAAAAAAATGAAATTCTCCTTCCAATGGAAACTCCTTAGCAATGCTTCCTGTACTCTATTTTATATCTGAAGTTGAAACAGAAATAAATAGTAATTACTAGTAGGTAACCCAGCATAAAAAGGAATAGAAATCTGGAGTCTTTAAAAACCAAAACAATGTTAGAGGCAAAACATTCAAAGGCAAACTTCTAGCAAAACTGCTAGTTTTTCCTTTCTATATAGGCAGGAAGAAAAATCCAAGTGTCAGGAGACAGGTGAGTGGGTGGTTAGGCTAAGGAGATATTCTGACCAAAAAAAAAAGCTGTGGTTCTTCTACAGAATGGAGTATTATTCTGCCATAAAAAATAATAAGTTTGAATCACTTATACTTAAATGGACATACCTTGAGGATTTCCTCATAAGTGAAATAAATAGGTCACAGACAGGTAAATATTTCATCTTTTCTCTGGTATGAGAAAATATAGATGTAAATGAGTTCTAGAATTGTATGTTATATATTATGAAATAGAAAATACTCAAAGTGAAATAGGGTGAAGGAGGAAAAATGAGATTATAACAAAAAAGAAAGGAAACAAAGTTTATGTCTACAAACTTTGGTGGGGGGTGGTAGAGTGGGTAGGGCTATGGGAAAAAAAACGAGAATTAAGTTGTGTCTTACACTGGTACAAATCCCCATTATGGAGTGCAATCATGATGTGTATATGTAATGTACCAATAAAGATTTCAATTAAAAAAAGACTGTTCTATTTGGACTTCAGAGTCTAAAACAGGAAAAACCCTGGATCATAAGTAAGAGATTGATAGTCACCAACAGATAAATAATATTTGAAACAGCATAATCAGTTCAGGCAGTGAGACTTCGGCAAAAGAACACAGAAGTTTAGGGAAGCAATTGTTTCAAAAATGAGGAGGGCCAGGGATTTGGCTCAGTTGTTCCAGTGCCTGCCTTGCAAGCGCCAGGGCTGGGGTTCCATACCCGGAACTGCACACCACAATGCCTGGCGTGGTGGCTCACATCTGTAATCCCAGCACTTGCGAGGCAGAGGCAGGAGGATTACTGAGTTCAGGGCTGAGTTCAGGACCAGCCTGAACTACAAAGTGAGACCCTGTCTCAAAAAAAAAAAAGGACATGATGTATGTACAGATGGAAAAGTATGAGAAGAAAGATTTTTAAAAGTGCCCTTAACAAAGCCTGCATATGTAGGGAGGGGGTGAGGGTTGTAGGCTGGGCAGGGGAATGGGAAAAAATGAGAATTAAGTTGTGTCATATACTGGTACAAATTCTCAATGCTGAATTTGACCATGATGTGTATATATAATGTACTAACAAAGATTTGAATTAAAAATAAATGAAAGTGCTTATATGTAAAAAAAAAAGGTGCCCTTGAATTTGATATTTAGATGGCCGTTAGAAATCTTGGCCAGAGCAATTTGGTGAAGTGGTGAGGCCCATAGCTAGAAAGTAATTGTGGCAGGGAACTTTTATTGCAGAAAATAATTACGTAAGCTGAACTCAAAAACAAAGCTATTTATTGCAAGGATTACTAGGATTCCAAGAAATCTAGAACAGAAGTCTATTCCCAGATCTTCTGAGTATGTATAGTGGTTTTACGGCCTCTTTCCCAATCCTGTTGTCTTTCATTTCTTTGCATTCTTTGTTATGACTGAAACATCCGATACTACTTTGAAACCATCAGGAAAATGTATATCCTGTCTTGTTCCTGACTGTAGAGGAAAAGTTTTCAGTCTTTCATCGTTGGATATCGGTGAGGTTTTCACACATGTTCTTTGTAATATTGAGACAATTCAGTTTTAACATTAGTTTTTTGAGTGTTTTTTATCAGAAAAGATTATTAAACTCTGTAATGAACTTACCCTATATCAGTTAAAAGTCCACATGATTTTCAGATTCTCTTCATTCTGGGTTGGCTCATTGGTTCTGGTGCCTGCCTGGCAAGTGCAAGGTCCTGAGTTCAATCCCCTGTTCAAAAAAAAAAAAAAAACTATTGATTTTTAGATTGAACAACTTGTGAATCTTGGATAAATCCTGTTTGATCATGGCATGTATTCATTTTAATCATGTTTGCCATAAGTTTAAAAAATTATTTGCATGTATATTTATAAAGACTATTACTTTAGTATTCATTCTTAAGGGTTTTTGGCTTGATATCAGTTAAAGATGATCTCATTAGTCCTTTTTAGGAAGAAATTGAGAAGGATTGATCTTTATTCTTTAATAGAATTCATTAGTGAACTTTTTCTGATTCTGAACTTTCCTTTGAGAGATTTTTGGTTATTGATTTATCTGTACTTGTTATAGGAGTTATCATATTTTTTTATTACTGACTTAGTTTTGGTAGTCTGTGTATTTCTAGGATTTTTTAAAATTAAAATTATCTCAGTACATACTTTTTCTTAGTATTATTTTATAGTCCTTTTCTGTAAGGTCAATAGGAATATATACTTCCATTATAATCATTTGCATTTTTCTCTTTTTTTTAGTCTAAAGATTTGTTAATTTTGTTTAAGATTCATCTTTTGATTTTGTTAGTTCTATTGTATGTTGCATTATCTGCATTTTTAATTTTGCCATTTCCTTCCCTTTACTAAGTCTGCTTATATCTATTGTTCTTTTCATAGTTTTTTTTTTTTTTTTTTTTTGAGACAGGATCTCGCTTTGTAGTTCAGTTTGGCCCTGAGCTCAGCCTCCAACTCACATCACAGCAATCCTCCTGCCTCTGCCTCCCGAGTGCTGGGATTACAGGCATGAGCCACCACGCCCGGCACTGTGGTATGTGGTACTGATTGCTGCTGGGGTGAGTCTTCACACCCAGTATTGTATGTGATTACTGGGTTATGGAACTTGGGCCCTTGTGCTTGCAAGACAGGTGCTGGAACCACCGAGCTAAATCTCTGGCATTATGAGTGCTTTTTTTAACATTTCAAAATACAGGCATTTATTCCTATAAATCTCCCTCAAAGCATTGCTTTTGTTGCTTCCCATAAGTTTTGATATTTTGTGTTTTCATTTTCATTTATCTCAATTATTTTTAAATTTCTTTGATCACTGATTGAATATATTTATGAAATTTCCAGTTTCTTCAAAATCTGCTGTTGATTTCTACCTTTATTGCATTGGTCTCTTCCTAAAAGTCCCACTTAAAAATACCATCATATGAATTAGTGGGTTAAATTTACATCATATGAAATTTGGAGGGCATGCTCAAATTAGCAGTCCACAAGCACAAGGGGAGTAATGCCAGCAACTTGAGGCAGGTGTGGGCCACTGAGCTAAATCCCAGCAGATACTAGCAGTTTGAATATGCTAAAGAGAAGTCATGCAATACTATCAAATATCATTCCACATTAGCTATTAGAAAAATAAGTTGCCAAGATATTTTGAGAGAGACCATATCCACAAGTTTTATTATAGTATGTTGTTCCAATTGTTCTATTTTGTTATTAATTTCTGACGGTGTCTAACTTATAAATTAAACCATTATAGGTATGTATGTATAGGAAAATTGAAAGTATAGTACATAATCTATAGTTTTATTCCATCTATACTTTGAGTGGTTTTGGAATTTTTTGTTTTTGGATGAAGAAGAACCACCGTTTTTATTAATGCACATTTCATCGGACTTTTGGGTCACTTACATCACTTGGCTTTTGTGAATAGTGCTGTTATGAACGTGAATGTGCAAATATTTTTTCAAGACTCTTCAGTTCTTTTGGACATATACAAGCAGCTGGATTGCAGGATCTATGACATTTCTACTTTAAGAAACTGCCATACTGTTTTCTGTGGTGGAGGTGCCATTTTAAAATCCCATTAATAGTGTACAAATACTCCAAATTCTTCATATCTTTGGCAATATTAGTTATTTCTGATCTTTTTGTTGCCTGTTTTGAGAACAGCTATCCTAATAGCTAGTTGATATCTCAGTGTGATTGTGATTTGTATTTTTTTGTTGTTGGGCATCTTTTCATGCGTTTGCTGGACATCTGTGTATTGTCTTTGGAGACAGTCTCTTCAAGTTTTTTGTCCAGTTTTATATGCTTCTCCTTTTTTCTTAAGCTGTTATTTTGCTTTGGTTGATTTTATTTCTAATTTTGTTTTTTTAATTTTTTATTTTTTAGCTTATTTTGCATATACAACTCTCTTTTCCTGTTTTTTCCTTCTTTTGTTGTTTTTTTGTGGGGGAGAGCTTTTCCTGTAGCTTTTTCATTATACATCTGCTGGTTCTGCCTCTACTCTTTTTCCTCAAGCTTCTCTTTCTGCAGCTATCTCTGCTGTTACTGGTTTTCACCCTCCCTCTGCTGACTCTTCCTCTGCCTCTCCTTTCCCCGTGCTCCTCCGTTCTTTAGCTGGCTGTCCTGGGTGCTGACTCAGCTTCCCCCTGGTTTCCTCTTAGCACTGCCTGTCGTTCTGTTTCCTTTTCTATTTATCATACTCCGCTTCTACTTTTCCCCAGGCTTCTCCTTTCTGATAGTCTTTTTTAATTCAAATCTTTATTGATACATTATGAGTACACATCATCATCACATTCCACATTGACAGTTTGTACCAGAATATGACATGACTTCTCATTTTTTCCCCTCACCCTGCAGCCCCACCCCCTATATACATAATTTTTGTTTCCTTTTTTTATTACTGTCACGTTCTTTTTCCCATTATTTACCCCTGCACCCTCTTTCCTTTTAAATATTTTCTATTTCACAATACCTATCATACATTCTAGAACCCATTTACATCTTCAGATTCTCATACCAGAGAAAAGATACGATATTTACACATCTGTGACCTATTTATTTCTGATAGTTGTTTACCTGACCTGCTTTCTCCCTTGCACTGTCTGCTGATTCTCTTTACCTTTTTCATTTTCTTTCTTCTGCAACTGTTTGTCCTTTTGCTGACTTTGCTTTTATTTCTTCTTTGTCATTTACCACTGTTTTCTGATTTTGTTTCTTCTGATTCTCCTCCACGTATGTTTTCCTGTACTTCTCTTTTCTACAGCTTTTTGTTCTTTTACCAGTTTTGCCTGCATCTCCAAGTTTTGCTGCTCCATTTCTATTTCTACTCTTTTGCTTGCTGATCCTTCCTCTCCTCCTCCTTCGCTACTGATGTGTTTCCTGTTGGTGCTTCTAGTGCTTTTCTGCTGATGCTGGTTTTTCTTCTGCTGCTGTGGCATTTCCTCCTCCTCCTTGTTCTTCAACATTTCTGTATTTGTTTATGACTTTCCTGTACCTTCAGTTTTCTGTATCCTTTAATGGCTACTCCCATACTAACTGTGTTTTATATCCTACTCATGTTGCAGTTTTACAAGCTACCCCTCCCTTCAACAGAGAATATGGTATTAAAGTAACACTGCTTGCTAATGGTAGTAGATAAATAATTGGCTCATGATTAGCTATCATTTCCCCAGTACTTACCTCTGGGATAGCCTCCATGGCACAGGCTGAGAAACAAGAGAAGTGAAGGGTCACGTGGTACAGAATGGGTGGGTTAGGACCACAGGGCTATGTGCAGTCGGTAGTCCTTGTGAGTTAACTCCCCTGAGCCAGAAATACTCTCTGCTGGGACGGCATTCAAGTGAGCAGTGAGTGAGGGGTAATGCAGAGTAAGGTACTTTTTAAAAATCCAGACAAAAGGACCTGGGCATTTGGAAGACTGGGAGGTAAAAATGTGAAATATTGCTATGCAGTAAAGAGATTAGAGATACGAACAGGAGAAAGATTTTGTAGCAACTGGAGCTGAGATTCAAAGTATAAAATTGAAGGGTTGAACAGAATTGAAGATGTGATATCAAATTCTGTGACACTAAAAGAAAGAAAAGAAAGCTGGCATTTTCTACTGCTATTATGCTGTCAAAGTGATGTTTGTTTTGGTTTGGCTTTTACTATCTGTTACAGGTCCTGAAGCTGTGCCTCCTTCCCTTCTCAAAATAGTGATGAAACCCATAGCAGCTGTTGGAGAAAGCTACCAGTACCCGCCTGTGAATTGGGCTGCACTCCTCTCTCCACTCATGAGGCTAAACTTTGGTAAATAGCAAGTGTTCATCGGATTTTGCATTTTAGAATTTGACAAGGTAGAAAAATGGACAATAGGAAGTGCTTGGGAGACTTGCGGGATCCAGAGGTGTGCCATTTTAGATGGGACAGCTGGGTTACTCTCACTGAGTCTTTGCATCCTGGCAGCCAAGAGTGACAAGGAAGGAATCTAAAGACACAGGCTAGGAATGATCATCAAAACACCCCCTGAGTGAGGTGTGCATCTTGGTGATTATCATACTTACTTTCAGAGACTTAAGTTTCCACAGAGCACTATGTGGGATGCTCTACTGCTGATGTAAAAAAATATCACAGACATAGTGGCTCAAAATAGTTGGTTATCTTAGTTTGATGGGCCAGAAGTCCAACATGATTCTAAACAAACTAAATTCAAGATACTAACAGCAGAATCCCATTTTAGAGGCTCTGGGAGAAAACCCATTCCTTTTTCCAGCTTTTAGTGGCTGCCCACATCCTTTGACTTGTTGCCCCCTATTCCCATCTACAAAACAAACCATTAAGGGCTAATATCTCAGATTGCAGCTAGGAAAAGTTTTTGTGCTTTAAAGACTCTTGTAAGGAATGAATGAGCTCACGTAAATGACCTAGGATAATCTGCTAGTCTCAGAGTGCTTAACCCTGATCATATCTTCAAAGTTCATTTACATGTAAGATATTACATTTACAGTTCCAGGGATTAGAGTGTGGACATACTTGGGGTCCACCGTTCTGTCTACCGGAGACCCTTGGTGGAGAGCAGCAGAGAGAATGCACACTTGCACACGTTTTCTTCATCCACAGCAACTGCTCTTATTCAGATAGAATTACCACATGCAAATGTCATTTCCTGTGCTTGCTTCCTGCCTCAGTTCCAGAAGGAAGGATTGAGTGAGAAAATTAACGTTTTAAACAGTGTTGCCAAATTATGTCTATTTGACTTTCTTATGTAGGAGGGACTGAGAGGTTGAGTAATGTAACTCGCATGTGGTGCTTGGTTTCTCCAACACAAGAAATCAAGAATGTGAGTGTGGAGCAGAGGAAAAGGTAGCTAGTAGGAAGTGCAGAGATAGACTGTGCTCAGAAGGAAGGAGGGCAAGAGACAGAGAAAGGAGGAAAACGGAATTTAAAATATAATTAAGATACATTATGTGCATGTATCAACTCTTCACAAGGAATTAATCATTATGTACTACAAACCTGGAGTAACAAAAATAAAGACAGAAGAAAGATGACTTTTTACAATACACATTTTTTGATAAATGTTTATATTTAAATTGAACCCTTGTATAAGATATGATGTCACTCTACTGGGTAAAAGAGATGTCACTGGAAAATGAGTCTTGTGGTGGGAATCAGACCACTGACAAGACCTGATTGTTGTAGAAGATGGCCACGCTTAAGACATAGACAATTTCTCTGTATGTGGAAAGAAGCGAAAACGGGGACCAACAGGCTTTTAAGGAGAACATTTTAAATCCCCACCCACCTTCTCATGTTTTTGTTAGTGTTTAAGTATTTCTCTAGGTGTCGTAAGAGAAATTTCCCTGGCTAGTTAAGGCCATGCCAGTCCCAGGACCTGGGACTGTGATATCATTGGAGACGTTCTTCACTAATTCTTCACAAATTCATCATCTTTTTGATTTATTAAAATTATCTCTTGCAGAAGCCACTCAAGCAGATGCTTTGACATGGAAACTAAGGCCTAACAGTGAGTCAGAGAATCAGCTACATTACAGAGTTCTGTTCTTCTTTTCCAGGTGAAGATGTACAGCAACTCTGCCTTGAAATCACAGTGACCCAGGCACAGTCGTCTCAGAGTGCAGCTGCACTGTTGGGCTTGTGGGTGATGCCTCCTCTCATTCATGATCTGAGTGTACGTATTAGTTAAAGAGTAAGTAGTATTGTACAAAAAGAGATAAAGTTGTTGTGGACTCAAAGTCACAAGTGGATAAAAGGGACCTTATAAGACCTGAGTTGGATAGTAGCTGGACAGCAGGTTGGAAAATGATGTGATTCAGAATCTCACCATTATTGTTCATATTTTAGCAATCATCTATTACAAAAAAGGGAAATGTTATCAGAGGTATTAAAGCTTCCTTTTCAAGATGGTATAACTAGAAAGATAAGTTATTTGAATCTGTATTTGATTATATGGTATACATAGTTATTTCAGTAGGTTTTAAAAGACAGGCAAATTCACCTGCCTAGACTCATCTATATATTATCCTTTTACCATAGAAGGTGGAAGTTAAGGTGAGCTTGGAAGACTTAGTAGGATTTGGTTAAGAATCAAGTCAGAGCCATCAGGAGAAGTAGATATGAGCATATAGGTAGAAAGAGTTAAACACCTCTGCTGGGTGTTCATCTTGAATGTAGCACAGAGAAGGAGATGATCCAGTGTGTATTCGCAACAGAGGAGAGCCCCTTCTAGATGTAGGTGGGGAATACATAGGAAGTTTAGAGTAAGAAGTGCATAGATGTGAAGGTAGTGAAATGAGTAACGTAGAGTGTATTTCAAGCTAGGACAGAGAAATGTGTTACCTAATTTCAGATCTTACCTGTTGATTGTAAGTTAAATGTTCTTCATCTTTAAATTCTCTACATAATATGGTCTTCTGTTCTGGGAGGCGTTAATTCTCAAAAACGGCACACAGCCCTCCTATTTCCCCAGTCTCCGGGGCTAGTTTCTCTCTACTGTGTTGGTTTTGGCGGGGGTGGGGGTCAGTCTCTTCTGCTGCTCCTCACCCTCTTTATTGAAGTGCACATCTCTAAGGTCTGCACTCTTTCCGTCCTCTCTTATCATTTCCTACCTTATCACTGCATGTGGCTTCTACCTAGCTGCTGCTTACTGAGTTCTTGCCTTGTACCAGTTAGCACTCAAGGCTACCTACAGACATTGGATTTAATCTCTGTAGCTCTGGCTTGTCAAGTTTTGAAATGACTTTATTGAGTTGTAATTTTGAAATCCCTAAAAATAACCCTTATAAATGTAAGCTTGGTATACTTTAGTATATTTAAATTTTCAGTCATCTCTTGCATTTCTGTCACGTGTCACTACGTGTTTTCTATCTGCACTGCTCAGATCACCACTAATCTTCTGCCTGCAATTTTGACTTTTAAAAATTAATTCATATAAAAATTTAAATCAATAAAGATGTAAATGAGTTCTAGAATTGTATGTTATATATTGTGAAATAGAAAATACTCAGAGCGAAATAGGGTGAAAGAGGAAAAATAATGAGATTATAACAAAAAAGAAAGGAAACAAAGTTTATGTGTATAGGGGGTGGTAGGGTGGGTAGGGCTATGGGAAAAAATGAGAATTAAGTTGTGTCATATACTGGTACAAATTCTCATTGGTGAGTGCAATCATGATGTGTATATGTAATGTACCAATAAAGATTTCAATAAAAAAATTTAAATTAAATATATATAAGAAGTTCTTTTGAGTCATGCAATATGAAGTCTTTTGTACCTGGCTTATTTTACTTCTGAGAAACACATTTTATTATTTCTATCTTATAGGTTGATAAACTGAGGCAAAGAAATTCAGGCAGAAGTTGCATTGCTAATGAATAGAAGTCATAACAGTGCTGACCCCACAGCCCCATTTTGCTAACTCTTGCTGGCTTTTGAATCACATATATTTTGAATAGCCTGTTTTGTTGGCCTTCAGAAATTTTTCTACATTTAGTGAATTTGCATTTCCTTTTTAGATCACTACAGCGCTGTGTTTGTCTTTGGTTATGGATCTTTTCTTTTGTCTTAATTAGTTTACAGGGCTTTTTAAAATGTGTTTTCTGATAAAATGAGCTCTTTAGAAAATTTATGACAACTTCATAGAGTTTTTTGGAAAGTTACTGATTTTATTTTTTTTAGACTACTTCTTTTAGACTTATGACCTTCAGAGTCACACTTAGGAGGCTTTTGGGAAGCACAGCCTCTTAAAGTCTCTGTCACAAAGCAGAGCTGAGACTAACCGCAGTCTCCTCTACTGTCTGGATGTGAGGCCCTTGGTCAGTCCCTTGTGCTCATCTGGTGGTTCTTTGGGCACAGTGGCTCCGGCATGACAGCTCTGCTTATTACTCCTTTATGTTTCCTTAGAAGAACAAATCACTGATGTCAAATGCTTGGTTTAGCTGATTTCCAACAAATGAGCCTTCTTCTGTAGGAGGATTTCTTGCTGGAGAGTGTGGCCTTTTAAAACTCAATAGCAACAGTCATGTACTTTCAGAAGGAGCATTTCATTCTCTGCTCTGAAAAGATTCTGGGTTTAAACTATTTCACAGACAGATGGCAAACATCACATACACATTAGTCTTTCTGATCAGAAGTAAACTGCAATAGCCAAAATTACTCATGTTGGTGACCGGTTGGATTGTGAAGCTATGAGAAACGAGGAAGGGCAGAGAAACTGCCACTTTTTCTTCTCTTTTTTTTTTTTTTTTTTTTTTTTTGAGACAGGGTCTCACTTTGTGGTTCAGGCTGGCCCTGAGCGCAGCCTCAAACTCACTGCCTCCCGAGTGCTGGGACTACAGGCGTGAGCCACCACGCCCGGCACTGTGGTATGTGGTACTGATTGCTGCTGGGCATGAGTCTTCACGCCCAGTATTGTATGTGGTTGCTGGGGAATCGAACGCAGGCCTTTGTGCTTGCAAGACAGGTGCCGGAACCACTGAGCTAACTCCCTGGCCCCTGACCCTTTTTCTTGAGTCCACCCTCAAGCTCAGTGGTAATATGGAGCAGTGGTGGCTGCAGTGGGCACACACAGCCCTCTGTCATCACAGAAGCTGTTACCCCAGCACCACGGAAGCAGAGGAGTATTACTGGCATTTTGCTATAAATAAGTGAGTTTTGAGTTGCAGTTTGGGCACTGAGTCTCTGAAAGTTCACCATCTATGATACAGAGTTTTGAGCACTGCAAACCTAGATGTACCTGTTTATATTAAACCTCTTCTGTTTTACTTCCAGTTGAATATCAAGAAATACCTCCTGGAATCTGTACCTGTCTGGATAAAACATGTCACAGATGAACAGATGCAGAGTTTTGTTGAAAACTTAATGGTGGCAGTTTTTACCGCAGACTCCCCGTTTCACAATCTTGAGTTGTGCGCATGTGCCTTACAAGGTCTGAGGCAGGCCATGAGGCTGCCCAGCCCTTCCCACCACCTCTGGAGTCTGCTCTGTGAAGCAACTCGGAAGATTTTTGACCTTCTGCCAAGTAAGATTCGGGTGAGGAACAAAATGTTTACGTTCTTGACAGTTTGTTTTGGCTTTTTAAAAACCCTTTTAGCAAAGTGGGAGGTGTATGTTTTCAGAATATGAGGGTTGGAGAGACACTAGCAGGAAATAACCACATACTTTACTAGGAATATGTCTGCTTCCAAGATCTAGGAGAGCTGTAGTATTTAGAACTGAAGTTTTGAGCAGACTTAGAAGCAGGCTAACCAGTGTTGCACTGGGATTTTCCACTAGGCCTTTTTATCCAGCTATCTGTAAAAGATTGGCAAGCTCAGAAATCCTTACACTTTACTAGAGTGTCCTGGTGTGTAGTGTTTCATTCCTATTTATATAAAACAGCTCAAGATAGCCCCTTAAAACAGATGCTTACAGCAAATGTTTACAAAGAAATTAAAAATTTCCTCAGAAAAATGGAATTCTGATAAGGAGTAAGAAATATAGGCCAACAAATGCCCAAAGCAATGGGAAAGATGCCCTTAATAAAAATGGGCTACATGTTCAGGTTAGATTAAAATTAAAATCTCATCAGGGGCTGTTCATGGTGATAATCATTTGTCAGAATGTTAAGAATAGACTGTTCTTGTTGTACATTGTACATTGTACATTGATATGCTCCAGATTTTCTTTTAACAGAGAAATTGTCTGGAACTGTATATTGATGTGGCAAAATGCCTCTCGGAAATGACAAATGATGATGCCAGCAGGGTTTCCCAGATTACTCAGGTAATAACAAATCTGTCTTGCTCTCTATATCTGTGTGTGTGTGTGTGTGTGTGTGTGTGTGTGTGTGTGTGTGTGTGTGTGTATAAAAAATACAACTGAGGGCAGGGGAGTTAGCTCAGTGGTTCCGGTGCCTGTCTTGCAAGCACAAGGGCCTGGTTTTGATTCCCTGGTAACCACATACCATACTGGGTGTGGAGACTCACACCCAGCAGCAACCAGTACCACATACCACAGTGCCGGGTGTGGTGGCTGACGCCTGTAATCCCAACACTCAAGAGGCAGAGGCAGGAGGATTGCTGTGATGGGAGTTTGAGGCTGAGCTCACGGCCAGCCTGAACTACAAAGTGAGACCCTGTCTCAAAAAACCTAAAAAAAAAAAAAAAATACAACTGAAAAAGTGATTATACTGTCCTTTTGACTGAGGCTCATTTAGCTTCATATTTGTTACTGGTTAATTTCTGGAAATTGTCTTTCTATTCCATTGTGGGATCTATTGTCCAACCTGCTCCTGCGATTGGTACATATTCCATGGATATATAGATGAATAACTTTTTAACCCAATTATTCCACTTTGTCAAGACCTACAGTCAAATATAAGTACAGGGTAACTTCTTCAAAGCAATACTGGTAAGAATGGGGGTGTTCTGACCGAAGAACTTTCTGATGCATGAAAGGCATGAGTATATAATTTGTTCTCATATTTCTATTTTTGTACCTAATGCCCTTTTGGAATCCAAAACAGTACTTGAAAAACAAGCTCTGTTAGCCCTTACACAGAATAATTTATAAGTAACCCTTTACCTAGTCAGATGATGAATAAACAAAAGCACTGTATCAGTAAAGTTGTCAGATTGAGTAAATAAAATGAAAGATGTTTTGTTAAATTTTAGTTGGATATAAATATTGAATTTGGGTGGGGTTTTTTTGGCCTAAGCGCATCCCAAGTGGCATAGTCATTTGAATGCACCCTTGCATATAGCCAGTACCATCTGTCCATACCTCCCAAACCAAGTGGGCCTGCTGGTGAGCAGCTTGTCTTTTTTTTTAGGTTTTTTTGAGACAGGGTCTCACTTTGTGGTTCAGGCTGGCCCTGAGCTCAGCCTCAAACTCACATCACAGCAATCCTCCTGCCTCTGCCTCCCGAGTGCTGGAATTACAGGCGTGAGCCACCACGCCTGGCACCGTGGTATGTGGTACTGGTTGCTGCTGGGCGTGAGTCTCCATACCCAGTATTGTATGTGGATACCGGGGAATTGAACCCGGGCCCTTGCGCTTGCAAGACAGGCGCTGGAACCGCTGAGCTAACTCCCCGGCCCTCACTACTTTTTTTTTTAATTCAAACCTTTATTGGTACATTATATATAAACATCATAGTCACTTTCAGCATTGAGAATTTGTACCATATATGATGACATGACTTAACTCAGTAATTATTTATTACAGTAATTACATTCATATAACTAAGTTGTATATATCCTATTACTACATTCATGAAATATAGTAGGAAGTAATGCCTATGATTTACTTCTTAGTACATACGGCTTAAGGTTGTGATGTCATTTGATTTGCTAAGGCACTGTTCAGATGACTGTCACTGGAACATACTACACTGCTTTGTGATATTCCCAAAAGAATTAGTTTTCTCCACAGTGTCAGAGTTTTCTGTTTCTGTTTCTGGAAAGAATAGAATTAAGAAGGTAGTGCACTACCTTAATTTAAAGAATAGAATTAAGAAGGTAGTGCGCTACCTTAATTTAAATTAAGCACTACCTTCTTAATTCTATTCTTTCCAGACACAAACAGAAAACTCTGACACTGTGGAGCAAACTAATTCTTTTGGGAACATCACAAAGCAGTGCAGTATGTTCCAGTGACAATCACCTGAACGGTGCCTTAGCAAACCAAAAGACACGCAACCTTAAGTTCCAAGGTACCAAGAGATAAATCACAGGCATTACTTCCTACTATATTTCATGAATGTAGAAATAGGATATACACAACTTAGTTATATGAATATAATTACTGTAATAAATAATTACTGAGTCCTTGAACTATTTCATGTACCTGACATAAATTAAGCCGTTAAATTCTCAAATCAACACCAACCAGGGGTGCTATTATTCCCCTTGTCTAGATGGGGAAGCTAAGGCAGAGACACCGTGAAGTTTATGTAAGTTCACATGCTAATAAAACACAGACCTGTATTTCATACCACAGCAGCCCAACTTCCTACTATTTCCTTATATTGGTGCTCTTTGTTTAAAATAAACTACAACAATCTCCAAAATGCTAATATTCCAAATATTCTGAACAGTAATTCTCAACCTTAGTACATACCAGCCTCACCTGGAAATGAGTTCCAAATGTATGATAGGTACTGTGGAAAAGGAAGAAAATATTCAAAAGGAAAAGGGAAGTAGGTGGTAAGGGAAAGTAAAGAAGGGAAAGAAAAAATTTGATGGTTAAAAAAAAAGAAACAAAGTTTATGTATATAGAGGTAAGGGTTGTAGGGAGAGTAGGGGAATGGGAAAAAATGAGAATCAAAATGTATCACGTACAGGTACAAATCCTCAGTGCTGAATGTGATCATAATGTATATATAAAATGTACCAATAAAATCAATTTAAATACTCCTAAGGTGCTACTTCTAGAGATTCTAATTCAGTTAGTTTGGAGCAAGACGAAAATTCACATTTCTAATCAGTTATAAGGCAGCACTACTGCCACTGCTCTGGGCTCCACACTTTGAAAGCTACTGCTACACAGTACAACATAGAAATTCAAAGATCTCGCTGATCAGACAAACCTGCTGTAATTAATTATAATACAATTAATAATACAATTAATATAATTATTATAATGTAATTATAATACAAACCTGCCTGTAATCCCAGCACTCGGGAGGCAGAGGCAGGAGGATTGTGATGTGAGTTTGAGGCTGAGCTGAGGGCCAGCCTGAACCACAAAAGTGAGACCCTGTCTCAAAAAACCTAAAAAAAAAAAAAAAAAGTAGTGATAAAAAGCACTACCCTTTAGACTCTAGCTCTTACTATCTGCAGTAGCTATATGATCCTTGCTAAGTTACTTAACTTTGTGCTTCAATCTCTTCATCTATGAAGGGATGATAGTAATCTATTGCAGAGGGTTAGTATATGAGCTAAATGTTTTGATCTCAAACACTTGATTTTCTTAAAAAATCATTGGGTGGGCCAGGGATTTAGCTCAGTGTTTGCAGCATCTGCCTTACAAACACAAGGTCCCAAGTTCGATCCCTGGTACTAGAAAAAAAATAATTATTGGGGACTTCAAAGAGCTTTTACTTGTGTAGGAGATGGATATGGATGTATATATATGGTATGTATGTGTATGTTAATATTTACCTCATTAAATTAAAACTAGAAAAATATTCACTGCAAAATAATAACTCTGTTATATTTTAACACAAGTGATAAGAAAAAGATTTCCAAAAAATCTACAGCAAAGTAGAGAGAAAAGAAGTATTAATATTTTTTAATGGTTTACTATGGTTCAGAAGACAGCCAGATTCTTGTGGCTGCTTCTTCCAGTGTGATACAGTCTTGGTGAAGAAAATACAGATATGTAGTTGAGAGAGCAAAGTTAAAGGTTGTTTTCAGTGTAGTAGAATCTAAAATCATGTCAATAAAATTCATATACTTTGTTACATTAAAATAGATTTGGTCTGTCTTACACTTCAGGTCTTTACTCATGCATGATCTTCTATCATACATGGTCATTTGGAAAATGTTAAATCAACCTGGTTTTGAGATCTTCCAAATTTTAATTATATCAAAACATATTTGTTAATAACTCCAGCAATCTTATCAGAGAATCCTTTTTCATATTAAGAACCTCATTATAGCAGATACAGATTTTCTATATACAGTTTTGCTAGACAGCTCAAATTTTACCATTGACAACACTGTTAGGTATTTTTCTTGAAGCAACAGACTTACTTTCTAAATATCCAATTTAATTAGCATGGTTTCTCCATCATCCTCTCAAGCAAATGACACTCCATTAGAAGCATGCTATTGTAGCTCACAACTCAGTCTTACAAGTGTTTTTCCTTAGGACAACCTTTGTACTTGTGTATACAGCAAAAATTCTTATGCATATTTCCCAGTTTGTCTCATAAAATAGTACAAAGATGTGTACTCAAGGGCCAAGATTTAGTGAAACTAATAATATTGTATTCTTTACAAAATATATTAATAGAGCAGGCTTTTTAAAAATCATTATAAGTGCTTCTGAAAAATACAATGAATACTAGTACAATCTGGTGTGATTATAAAAATAGTTTTGACTTCAAAGATTTTTTGATTCCTAGAGGTCTATATACAATATTTTGAGAACTGTTTAATATATGTTAAGTGCTTGGAATGGTGTTTCACATAGGATAAGGACTGTATTTATTAGCTGTCATCTTATTATCTATGTATGCTTCCTAAATATTCCCCACCTATTAATCTCTGAGTACATTCATGTTTTTATGAAGAAACAGAAGGTGACATGACAACCCTCTACTGTATGTGCATCTTAATATAGCACTCAGGTAGATCAGGTCACATGCTGCAGGAAATGAACAGCTTTTGCATTTGGAAGAATATAAAATTCACCCTTTCTGTGTTGCCCTTGCACAAAGGTTATGTAGCCACTACACTTAATTTAATAGCGACTGAATGATTTGCTTTTTTGTAGAGGAACATGGAAAAGGCTGCCTTTGTCAAGCTGTACTTAGTTTCTCAAGGTCGATTTCCTCTCATGAGTCTAACTGACATACTTAGTGTTGCTGTCCAACACCATGAAAAAGAGACACTGGCCTGGATGCTTATGCTCACCTTATACCAAGCACGGATTGTGAACCACGCAAACACAGGTGAGGCCAGTGTGGGCTAGCATCCAGGCCAGAAACAGAACTAACTTTTAACTCTGTTATGTTGCACCTATTTTCTCAACTTTAGAGCTGGTTTAGTGCTCCTCAACACAATTTAGGCCTCCTTAACCAAATTAAGACAACGTGGGTAGAAAAGAGCAGTTACAGTGAACAGCATCTACTTCCTGGATGTGGCATGAACAATGGTTAGAGTCTTTGTATTGTATTTGGCCCTGTAAATCCTCAAGAATGCAAACAAATGTTGTAGCTGCCTATTTAATTCAGCTACCAAAGCACAGAAGATAAGGTTAAATTCTACCTGATGACTCAATGAAAATGGCTTTTGGATCGTCATTTAATAAACGGGAAAAGAAAAGCTCAAAATTTAATAGCTGATCTTTGGGACAGTGATGGTGAACCTCCAGCACACGTGCTATAGCTGGCTGTTTTTTATCCTTAAAAGATCAAATGTGAAAACAGCACATTCTGGGTGAGTTGTGTACATTCTCAAGGCCGACACTGTGCTAGTGGAGTCACAGGGTACAACATCTGGGCCACTTTGGACATTGTCTCTAATGATCTCCTGGAAACAGAGCTGTTCCTTAGCTCCTGGGATCTTTTTGGTCATGTGCTAATTTCTCCATACTACATTCACTTAATGATTCAGGTGTGGCTGAGAATCCTTTGTGATAGTAGGCAATGTACTCATGTTTATACTCATTTTCCTATTTATTCCTTGTATCTTTATGATTTGAGGTAAAACTGACAAACTCGGTTGTTATATTCTAAAAGACTATATAAGAAATTTTTATTTATTCTCATCTTTGGCTAGTAAGATAGTTTTCTCATATCCACATTAATGCCACCTACTGAAAAAATTAACTTGCTGTTTTTATTTTAAACTCAAAGGATATTTATCAGGAAAAAAAATGTAGTAGGTGTTTCCAAATAACCTTGAAAGTGCTTGCAATAAGCTGAAATAAATTTTCTTTTCTAAATTTTATAAATCTTCCTAAAGATTCATTACTGTGCTAGGAATCCTCACTAAAAAAAAAACAAAAAACTTTAATGACAAAATCAATATTTATGCTGATATCTATTCTCCACTTAATGGCTGGTTTTTATTTTTTGTATATCTTTGAGATGGGTTTCTTCTGTAATTTTGGCATAAACTAGAAACATTTAAGCCAAAGAGGTCTATAAAAACAGCTCATTACCCCAGTTCAATATTACTGGCTATTTGTTATGTTGTATTTCTTGTAGTATGTTTAATGTTGAGAGACAAGCTCCATTAATTAATTTATCATTAGTGAGCAAGGAAGTATAAAGGATAGATTGCCTTTTTAAATATATTTTTTATTAGTGCATGTGTGTAGCCCATGACATTTATATTCCTTATTTGGAGTTGGTGCATGTACATAACACATAATTCCTTTATTCATCCTCTTCCCCATCCCCTCCATCTTTTAATCCTTTTTGCATTTGGGAATAAAGACCAAAATACGATTATCTGATATGAAAGGTCCAACTCTCTCACAGGCAGTCATAAGTCTCAGGCACTGCCAGAGAACCTAAAACTATTTAATGGAATCCTCACTAGGTATTCTGTTCTAATTATGATAGGCATTTCCGACCTATTCACATTTCAAAGCAAAATTATGACCTAATAAGAAAATATCCTTTTTACTTCAGGTGTGCTGAAGAGAATGGAGTGGCTGTTGGAACTGATGGGTTACATCAGAAATGTTGCTTATCAGTCAATATCTGTTCAGAACGTGGTGCTCAAAGAGGTACAGTCTAGAAGAGTGATTTATAGTATTCTTGGAGCAAGAAATACCTTGCTAAGTGTTGATTAACATTCTCTTGCTGTAACAAACTCCTAGTATAACCAGCCTATAAAGAGGAAAGGTTTGTTTTGGCTCACAGGTTTGGAGGTTCTCGTATGGTCAGTTGACTCCATCACTTTGAGCCTGTTAGTACAGTCACATCATGGCGGGAATGTATCAGAGAGCAAAGAAACCAAAAGAGAGAAAGAAGAAAGGGCTAAGTCCCATTGTCTCCTTTGAGACAAACCTTTTGACAAAAAGAACTCTCCTTGGGTCCCACTTCCCAGGGTTTTACAAACTCCCAGTAGCACAAGTCTGGGGACCCTGTGGGCCATTGGGAAGGACATTCAGGACCCATACCACAGCATACTACCTGCAACTTTTCTTTCTCTCCCTTCTGTTATCTTTGAGAAATGCTGGCAATGACTCTGTGGTACCACAGGAAACAGGCATTCTTACCATGTTCATGGAGACAGCAGGGGCTTCCCTTTGCCACACATGGTCCCTGATAGGCTGAATCAAAAAGATATTCACTGGAGAGGAAACAAAACAAAGACCTTAAAAGACATAAAGAACACAGATTAACATATAAATTAAATCACAGCAGTTTGACTCAGAGGAACCTCTGAGATTCTTTTTAACAAGTGTAGATTAGTCTAAAATCTGAACAGATGGAATCCAGACAGAATTTTTAAAAATATGTATGAGGAGAGAAAATAAAATGACATATGTATTAAAGTATTACTTTTGGCTATATTTAATTTTTTAATCTCTTCGAAAGCACCAAAAATCAGAAGTATTTGGATTTTGGTGTGATAAGGAATAAATTGTATTACTCCTAGAAATGTGAGAGTGTTAAAATGAAGCTGGTGGGCCTTTCATCTTCACCTAGGCAACCTGAAAAATCATCAAAGCCATAAGAGCCCTGTTCATCAGGCCTATGATAAGAGTTTGCTGCTCAGTGCAGTTCTCTTTCAGAGCAGGAGTGGGAGAGGAGAAGATCCCCTTTTGTCACAATGTGTGTGTGTGTGTGTGTGTGATTTGGAGTTGCTGAAATATATGACCTGATGTTGCTTCTATTCTCATCACAGGCTGTGGACTTTCTGTTGCTGATATTTGCTGCCACAGTGGTGGTTTGGGCAGACCATGAGGCCCCACTCCTCCTTGGCCTCAGTGCCAGCTGGTTACCATGGCGTCAGAATGGCCCCTGTGGGCCAGCAAGCTTCCTTGGCAAGAGTGCAGTCCCCAGAATCACTGTGCAGGAAGCACTCACTCTTCTTCCTCACAGTATGCTGCTTCTGCTACAGAAAGAACCCTGGAAGGAGCAGACCCAGAAGGTGAGCTTGGCAGCCACCTGCTTAGAAGAGCTGACAGGCTTTTGTCTTTAGCAGTTCCTGCTGTAGAATTGAAGTGGGAATGAAGTGAGACTTAAATCACGTTCTTGGCCTTTATCTGCCAGACACAGAGTCTCAGAGACTGAGGACAGTAAGGATCTCAGGGTAACTGCCAATTACAAACAGTAACGAAGACACTAGCAACAGTTTGCTTACAGCTGAAGGTGGGATGGAGAGAAAAACCCGTGCCTCCATTTATGTGTTCAAAGCACATATGCTCTGAATCCTGAGAATGAAAATATGCATGAGTCTGTGCTCAGAATCTTCAAGCGAGGACAGGCAGGAAGACAAATCCAAGATTTGAGATGATGTGATAAGTGGAACAAAATGCTTAGTGGCAGGAGTGAGCACTGCTGTTAACACACTCATCTATAGTGCCTGCCCTGTAATTCTCTTTTTTGGTAGGGTCTTTCTCTGCTTTTGGAATCCAGGTAATGGTTGTTTCCCTGAAAGAATTTGGGAGTATTGTTTCCTTTTCGATTTCATTAAAGAGTTTGAGAAGTAGTAGCATTAGCTTTTCCCTAAATTAGTTGTAGAATTCAGCAGTAAAACCATCAGGACTTGGACTTTTCTTTGTCAGTAGATTCTTCATTATATTTTCAGCATCACATATTGATTTTAGGGTGTTTAGTATTTTTACTGTTCTTTGTTCAACTTTGGTAGTTCATATATGTCTAGGAATCTGTTCTGTTTTCTGTTTTATTGGAGTACAGGTTCTCAAAGTAGGTGTTTGTTATTCTCTGGATTTCTGCCTGATCTGTTGTGATTTTACTCTTTTCATTCCCAATTGCATGGATTTGAGATTTTCCCCCTTTTTTAATGAGGTTGGCTAAGGGTTTGTCAATTTCTTTTTATTCTTTGAAAGAATCAACTCTTTGATTCATTGAATTTCTTTTTGTATCATTCTCATAGTGTTGATAGCATTAATTTCTGCTCTGATCCTTATAATTTCCTCCCTTCTGTGAGTTTTGGGTTTGTCTTGCTGTTGGTTCAGAATTAAGTTGTTTATCTGAGCTCCTTCTGTTTTCCTGGTATGAAAATTTGCTGCTATGAATTTTCTGTGTAGAACTACATTCATTGTGTCCTGTAGATTCCTGTATGTTGTATTGGCATTATCATTTAATTGTAGAAACTGTTTAATTTCTTCTTTAGTTTCTTCTGTGACCCATGTACAACAAAGACATTGTGATTAAAAACAGCATCATTCTGTCAAAGAAACAGACTCAAGGATCAATGGAATTGACTAGTAATATCCAGAAACAACCCTAGATATACTAAGCCACCTCATCTTTGATAAAGGAGCCCAAACACCCTCAATGGAAGAGAGATAGCCTCTTTAATAAATGGTTCTAGAAAAACTCAATTTCAAAGATTAAAAAGATTAAATCTAGATCTATGTCTTTTACCATGCATGTACTAAACTAAAATGAAAGTGGATTAGAAACCTAAATATTAAAACAGAAACACTAAACCTGCAGCAAAACAGGTTAGTTAGAGTTATTGGAGATATTGGCATAGGGAGGGACTTTATAAACAAAACCTAGGTAACATAGAACTGGGAGAAAGAATCAATAATTGTGATCTCATCTTATTAAAAACTTTTGAGCAGAAGAAAAAACCCCAAAAGATCACAAAGACAACCTACAATTTGGGAAAACAGTTTTACCAGTGTTCCTCAGACAAAGGATTATTATCTAGAATACATAAAAATCTTTAAATAAATCAACCCCCCTCAATTTAAAGAAACAATTCAAAAATGGGCATCTGGAATAAACAGACATTTTTCAAATGAAGAAGTAAAGATGGTTAGGAAACATGAAATATTCAACATCACTGGTCATTTCAAAAGATGCAGATGAAAACTACACTGAAATTGTCTCACACCACAAAATTGGCTGCTGTCATAAAATCAGTCAGCAACAAATGCTGATGGGCTCCAGAGATAAAAGATCCCTTCTCCACTGTTGGTGGGAATGTAGACTGGTGCAACCACTATGGAGATCAGTGTGGAGATTCCTTAAAAAATTAGGACTCGAGGTTCCATTTGACCCAGCTCTTCTCCTACTATGTATATACATGAAAGAATTAAAAAAAAAAAAAAACATACCACAGTGATAATTGTACATCCATGTTTATAGCAGCTAAGTTTGTGATAGCTAAATCTTGAAAACAGCCCAAATGCCTATATATAGAAGACTAGATAAAGATGTGGGGTCTTTTTTTTAATAAAAGTTATATTACTCAGCCATAAAGAATGTTAAATTAGAGACATTTATACTTAAATGGATATACCTTAAGGACATACTCATAAGTGACATACATAGGACATAGATGTGTAAATACCATATCGTTTCTCTAGTATGATTAACTGAAGGTGCAGATGGGGTCCAGAATGTATTATAAGTATTATGAAATAGGAAGAAAATGTTCAAAGGGGAAAAGGAAAAGGGGGGGCAGGAGAAAGTAAAGAAAAAATTTCATGGTGAAAACAGAAAAATGGAAATAAAGCTTATGTATGTAGGGGAGAATGTAGGGCTCTAGGGAGGGCAGGGGAATGGAAAAAAATGAGAATCAAGATACATCATGGACAGGAACAAGTTCTTAATATTGAATGTGATCATAATGCATACATTAAATGTACCAATAAGCTCAATATAGGGGAAAAAACAGTTCTTGGGACGGCTCTTGGAACTCACCCGGGGAAACATGGGTCTGGAACAGGTGTCGTCTTGTACATATTCAAGTTCCCTGTAGTTCAGTCCATTCCACAGATGGTCTGCAGAGTGTGTCAGCGCCCTTGTCAGCGACGAGTGCCAAGTGTGGTTTTTAAAGGCCAAACAGCATTACCCTTACCCTTAGGAGAACCCAAGCTATAGGGATACTTTTTGGGTTTTTTTTTTTTACTGTGAAGTGCCCAAGGCTACTAGGAAGACACAAAAAAATACTGTACTTCCTAGAGTTCTCATTAATCACTTTACTCTGTCCTTAATACTGCTGTTTGTAAGATTCTTCTTTGAATCCCATTTAGTCACAACTGGATTTTTTATGTGGGTAACAGATTTAAACTAACTTTTTATTGTTTATTTCGAAAGCTGAATGTTAAACATTTCTAAACCCTGAATCTACAGTTAAGCTATATGTAACTTCACAGAGTATTCCAGGTAAAATGCTTTTCCCCTTTAATACGACCAGCACTAATATTGTTGCCCCAAGTTTTATGATTTGAGTTCCACTTTAAATCAACACAAGTTTAAATGTGGTCTCCCTGCATATTATTTCTAGACTGATACAACATGTTCACTTTGGACTACAGTGGAGACATCTTGCTTCACTTACATTATTTGTAGTGCTCAACTCATTCACCTACTAATGGAATATGATAAGGCAAAATGGCGAAAGTAAAATTTTTACTCAAAGTATAGAATTAGGGATATTTGCTTTCTGTTTTGTTTTCTTCAGCCCAGCTTCTGACTCTCTGAATGGCTCGTGCTCATCATTAGTGTTGTGTGTTTTCCAGACCCAAGATTTTAAAAATTTATTTGAGTACTAACCGTGCTCATCTGCAGAAATGTACTTTGTTTCAGTAACAGGAGATTACATTTGTGAGTTCTGTGTTACTGCCCAGCCTAGGAATGTAGGCCCCAATGCACATCGTACCAGCAGGATGCAAAGAAAGCCGATGGCGCTTTAGAGCCAGGGATAGTTGGGCTCAAATCTCGGCTTTGCTAGTCATTGGAAGTAGACTTAGGCAAAGCTGTAATTCTCTCTGAGCCTGTGAGAGTGATTAGAGATAATCACCCGGACACCTCAGACCTGTGTCTCTTTGCTTTTAAAATCCATCCCAGATCTCATAGTATTAAGCAGGGCAAATTTTACGACTTTATGACGTCTTTTAATTAAATGTGAGTTATGTTCATATTGTCGCTCAGTCCCTGTACCATCTCTACTTCCCACCTCCTACAGGAATTACCTAAAGACTATTGCAATTTTGCTTATGGTTAAGGCCCAGAGGTGTGACTGAACTCGTGCTGTTAGTAGAATTTTCTTCATGGATTTTTTTCACTTTCTCTTCTAGTGCATTGATTGGCTATTCAGCATCATGGAAAGTCCTAAAGAAGCTCTCTCAGCCAAGTCCAAGGATCTGTTAAAAGGTATGACTTCATACCTTGTGCTCATTGTAGATAAAAATCATCCACTGCTATGGGTAATGCTGAAGTGCATATGTGTATATACTGGTTCCAGTAAGGTTCAGCTTGGTTCTGCTCGGTGATCTGGAGTGGCCACTTATGTAGCATTTTGATCCAGAAAAATAGTTTAAAAATGGTTCCAGGGCCCTTATATTTAAATTTGACTTAAATAATTCTAAAACACGATATTATAATGGTAAAATAATTGTTTTAATTAAAATTAGGAAAATTTAGAGAAGTAAAATAGTAGGAATGAAAAATCCATTTTCACTTTCCAAAGACAATTTTGATAATTTCCACAGAAGTTTTTGCATTATATGAGCATAGTTTCTTTCACATTTGAGTACTTTTTATTTTAACATTTTTATGCATTTAAACATGTTATTGTACCTGCTTTATAAGTAATGACTTCCTAGAATTTTGCAAGAAATCTGGGCATTTCTCACATCATCAGTCATTTAGATGGTTTTTGTGTCTTTTATTATTTCCTATTGACTTTATTATATTAAGACTCTAGAACCCTCAGACATCAAAAATCATGTGAAAATTAAGTAGATGATCTTACTCAAATCAGAGAAGCTGCATGGGCATTGGCTTTGTAGCTTGAGAGAGCATCTGCTTGTCATCTTTGATTTGCGGTCTGGACCAGTGGCTGCTACGGCTGTCTCTGCCATGCTGTTGGGTAGTGTCTTGGAAGGTCTTGCTCAGGCAGCAACTCTATAATAATAATTCGTCTGGCCGGCCTAGATTCATAGGAGGGCCATAAGTGTAGCATACATTTTGATTGCCAGACAAGCAGGAATAATTTGTTCTGGCCCTTCTCCAAAGTAAAGGAGCATGTGGATGACAGACAGTGCTTCCCCGGGAGCTTCACTGAGAATCTGGACTATGACCCATCCATAGACACTTGCTGTTAGGGCTCCTCTGTCTATTGGCCCGAGTGACTTTGGAATATCTTTTAATGACCATGGATCCATAATAACTATCAGTTGCTCTAAACACATACTCTTGTAGGTTACAAAGTTCACTGATACCAATGGGGAAAGCATTCACTTGGTCCAGAGAAGCACATGTTCACTTGATTAAATAATCAAGAACTCACTAGAGTCACACATAATTGCTATATAACTCTGACTTGCATGATATTTATATTTTAAATAATGTCACATGTTATATTTAAATAATATCTAAATATGTTTATGTTAATCTTCTAAAATATGATATATAGTAAATTACCTAAAGGGATTACACAGCATTTCTGTACTTTAGATGATCCCTGAAAAGGCTGTTGTCAGATCGCAAAGAGTATAGACTTGTGGGTACAGGTCCAGATATACCTCAGCATAGACATACTTGCTCTACTGAGCACATGAGCTCAACATTTTTATACAGTTAGGGTGGTTTTTTTTTTTAGCTTTAATTAAACATTTAAAGGAGATAATCATATTTGCAGAGAAGAAAGTGCACATCTTAAGTAGATATTTACAGAGAGAACACACCCAATTAGCACGCGTAACGAGAGAACAGCAGTCAGCTGTACCAACCCAGAAGGGTGAGTTTTCAACTTGAAATCTGCAGAATTTTCCAATAGTAATTTTCAAAACTTTCCAATCTTTAAAATAGTTTCTATCATTAAAATTCTTCCATGTCTCAATGGGAATAAGCCTCAAAGATAAACAACTCCAGCAAATGCAACAGTGTACTGTTTTCTGTTTCCTTAGCCAGCCTCTTGTCCTTGAGAACTCTCCCAGAGTTTAAGAAGAAAGCTGTGTGGACCAGAGCATATGGTTGGTGAACAGTGTTCTCAGCTCAATGAGGCAACCACTAAAATAGAAGACTCTTTTCAGAATTTTCAGTCCGGGATTATTGAGACATTGGTCCTGAGTTAAAGAGCATGAAAAGACGGCCATATTCCTGACAGCATGGCACTGGCATTGCCAGGAAAAGCGTACAGTTCTTTGGTATCCTGGACAGTTGAGACTGAAACAGCAACATGAATTTTTTTTTTTTTTTTGCCAGAGTTCAACATGAAGATTTTCTTTGTGAAAACTTGACTATATCATCCTTGTTCCCTTAAATTCTAGTAAAATAATCTTGTGAATTTTGCCCACATGACTTTTATTTTCTTAAGGCAAGTGGAGAAGTTTTACCAACAAAAGCAAACTGTAGTGATAATTGTATTTTCAGTGAAGTCTCTAAAAAGATATTCATTGACTCAGTGAGACAAGCTTTATTCCTATTGATAAAACACTCTTTGGAAGCACTGTATCATTTAAATAATAGGTATAACACTGAATATTAGACAAGCCAGAATTATTAGTGATGCTGGCTGTAGTTTTCTTATCCTTGTTCTTTTGAATGCAGTGAAGTTACCCAATTCAAAACAGCTGTTAAAAAAGCAGAATATTGATTCTCAAACCAATAAAGTTATGAATAGATCTTATGAGGTGCAGCTATGTTCAGTGAATCCAGTGACACCTTCTGATTTCGTTCCTCTTAGAATCAGTCCACGTAGTTCACAAATGTTTCCCAGCAACCTCACAGGTAAGGAAATCTTTTTCCCCACAGGTGTGACACAGCAACGTGGAAAGGAGTCTGGGTCCCTTCAGAAGTGTCGAGGCTCTGGGAAGTGGAGCACTTTCAGTACTGAGGCCTGGGTCCTTCTTTTGTCCCAGAGTAGAGGGGCCCACAGGCAACCCTGTCCAGACCATCTGAACTGAGTTCCCCAGAAGAAATCTGGTAGAGCACTAGGCAGGCAAAAAATGGCAAATATTTCTTTTAAAGATCAAGTCTTTTTTATAAGTACAGGTCTCTTAATCAAGGTGATTACTGGCTAAAGTAAATAAAGGTCCGTGATAGTAACCTCAAAAGCTGCATTTGTTGACTCAGTGGCTTGAGACTCAGCCAACATTTAAAATTTCATGTTTACTAATTATCCTTTTTTCCTACTTCCATTAATCAGGTCTCAGTCTTTAGCCACTCCTATAAACATAGTGATACACACATATATGAGGTTATTGAGAAGGAAAATTGTACCAGTGAAATTTTGTGCCATAGCATAGAGTCAGTGCCTCACAAACATTGTGGGACTTTGCATGCCTCACGTGTGTGTGCTTTCGTGTTGTCACCAAGTGTACCTGCCACCTAGTTTAAAAACAGCTTTACTCGTTTTGTTTTCCAAATATGTAATTTTCTTTAGCGGTTAGGCTGGAGAGAAATGAATATGAAGGAAGGAAAAGTGAGAAAATTTATGCTAGAAGCCAGCTTTTCTCCCCCACATACATTTTTTGATTATTTTTTACCAATTAGAGGTTACGATTCATCCAACATTTTCAATTAGGTTAGTTCATCAGAAGCTTTTGGGTACATTGACCTAACTCACTCCTTCAACAATGCCCTAGGGAGGAATAAAGTAAGGCCTCAGTTCACAGATGCTTCTGTTTGCAAACAATTTCTGTTCACAAAAGCATTTGGCAAAGTTTTGCTTCTACAAACTCCACATTGGTTGACAAATACATCCATGCCCATCTTCCTCACAAAAACGCAACTGTCTTCCTCAAAACTGTAAAACAAATTATAAACTGAGGTACCACTGTATTTCCTGTTTTAAGATGGAATAAACACATCTAGTAAATAGAAGAGCTCTCCTAGAGCCGGGTCCTAGAATTTAAGACCCAGAGCTATTTCTTTGGATCTTAGTGCTCACTATAGATTTGATCACTCTAACTTAAAAGCAAAAATAAAATACATTCCCTCATTAATAGGCCTCTAGAGTTGGAAAGTTTATTTGAGTAGGTCTTCATGGGCTGAAGGACTTTAGATTCCTGGATCACCTTGAAAACATGTTGCAGAAAGACTCAAGAAGTGGGCACTGAAAAAAACTGCTTTTTGATTCTTTGAATCAGCAGTCATAGATTGCCAATGCCCAGGTGAATGAAGAGCAGCAGACTCAGCCTAGACTTCTACACTCAGACTGTTCATTTTAGCCAAATTTCTTCCCAAAGCCAGTCCCTGTTCCTGACCTTGACAAGCAGAGTACGAAAGGGAGAAAATAAGATATCTCCCCAGGCATGGTGGTACATTCCTGTATTTTCATTGCCCTGGGGATCTGAGGCAAGAGATCACAAGTGCAAGTTCAAACCTAGCCTGGTCAGTTTAGCAGCTTAATCAGAACTTGTCTCAAGAGGGTCGGGATGGGGTGGAGTATTGTGTGCTCAGTGAAAAAAGGCCTTTGATTCAATCCCCAGTACTGAAAACCCAAAGCCTCTAACCTCTCTTTCCTAACCCCACATTGTTTTGGGCAGCCTTGAATGGAAGAATCCTGAAGAACTTCCTATGCAAAGGAACCTCTACGGACTCTAAATTTGAAAAAGATTGTAAAATCTAAACGTTCTAAGATATAGGTGACAATAAGACCTTCCCCTTTGATTAACTGTATACTCTCAGGTAAGAAATGATTTTCTCAAGATATTTTGGTTTGTTTTCCAGAAACCAAAAGTCTGTGCTTCTTATATGCCAAATGTTCCTAAGTATATACAAAAGGAAATTTTCCCTAAAAGTCATCTTCTAATAGTTCTTGTAAGTTGCCAAAATAAATACCGTGCAGAGATATATTAACAAATTAATGCGTGGGGTTAAAGCCTTGTCTCTCAGAGGTATCCAAACAGACTCTTGATTTGGAAACATTTGAAACAGATGTTGAGATCCATGCAAACACCTAAAACTTCTCTGTGTTTTATTTGTAATGTGATGGGTAAATGGTAACTCAGAGGCTATTAATAACCTTTTTTGTAGTTAATTGCTAAAAGTTTACTTCTCTTGGAATGACTCTATCTGGGATGGGACTTTGGAAAAAAAAGTAGATATGGGGTGGAGCCCTAATAAATGGGAATCGAGATCTTATAAGAGACACGGGAGAGGTGATTTCCTTCTACATCATGTGCAGATACAGCAAGAAGTCTTCCATCTACAAACCACAGAGAAAGTCAGTTCTTATCTTGGGGCCTCTCCAAGCACTGAAGTGGGCAACACCTCGAGACCAGGCTTCCCAGCCTCGAGAATTGTGAGAAACCTGTCTGTTATCTAGGTCACAGTATCTAGGATTGTGTTACAGCAGCCACACGAAGACAGCACTTGGTAGCAAGAAGTAGGATGCTGTAACAGCCAGTATATAAAAAGGTAGAAGCAGCTTCGGAGTGAAGTAATGGGTAGAAGCTGGGAAAGCGTTAAGTAAGTATATGATAGAAGAAGCCGATACTGCCTTTTTTAAAAAAAAAAAAATTGAGTTTATTGGTACAATTTAGATGGAATTTATGAATTTAGATTAGAATTGTGAATTTAGATTTATAAATTTAGATACAATTTAGATGGAATTTATTCATCATTGAGAATTTGTACTTGTACATGATATATCTTGAAACAGAAATGAGGGAAATACTGGGAACTGGAAGAAAGGGGCTCTAGGTTGTAAATGGCAAACTGGATGAATTATGTTTATAGTCTAGTGCTTGGTGGGAAGTAAAACTTATAAGCAGTGAAATTGGGTATTTAGCTGAGGAAAGCACTGAGCAAAGTGTTAAAAGAATGACTTGGTTCCTTGTGACTGCTTACAGTAAATAGGATAAGCAAGAAATGGATGGAAGACATAATTAAAACCCAAATTTGCCAGAATTTAAAGATTTGGAAAATTCTCAGCTTGGTCCATTACAAAAGTTAAGAAAACATATTCTAAAGAGAAAACTTACGGGTACAGTAGGTAGACCGCCCAGTAAGATCAGCATGGGTTTTAACGACAGACTTAAGCCAGCTGCTCCAGCAGGAACACTGCTGCTAAAACTGGAGGAAATGGAGATGAACCAGAATAAAGGCAACTGGACTTCTTGGAATGTATAGGACAAGACTGTGGGTTTTTGGCCATGAATGTACACTACCCAAGACAAAGGAAGAATGACTAAAGTGACTTAAAGATCAGGATTGCACCCTGTCTCAAGAGGCAGCCATGCAGGTTTTCACAGGTCCGTTGGCCTTACTGGAGCTCTAGGGCAGGCCATTCAAAGCGGTGGGGCCTCAGAGACCTGGGGAGGGGGCTCTAACTCAGTGGGTCCAGAAGGCAGAGCATTCAGCGAGAGAGGATTATCCCTAAGCGTTAAGATCTCCTTGTGTCTGCCTTGCTAAATCTTCGACCTACTTCACACCTGTCACTCTTTCTCCCCTTTTTAAGTATGAATGTCTATCCTTTGCCTTACCTACTACTATACTATACTTTGGAAGCATATAACTTGCTAGGGTTCACAGGTTCATAGCTAGAAAGAATTTTTCCTCAAGATTAATTTTACCTTGAGTATCACCTGTCTGACTTTTGGAGGGAGAGTAGACTCTCATGTATTTCAAGCTGGAACTCACTATGTTCCCCAGACCTCCAACTCATGGTGATTCTCCCGTCTCAGCTTCCCGTGGGTTAGAATTACAAAGATTCACCACCATGGCTGGCTTCACCTACCTGATTTAGATTATTTTTGTGGTAAAACTTTGGAGTTGATGCAAGAATGAATAAAGTATGTTGGGATAAAATTAGCATCTTTTACATGTGATACAGACATGAGTTTGGCAGAGCCAGGTGCAGAATATTATAGCTTGAACCTGTGTCCCCTGAAATTCATGTGTTAAGCCCTTAACTTAATGTGGTATGTGGAGGGGTAGCTTTTGGGAGGTAATCAGCCATTAGGATGCATCCCTCATAAGACTAGTGCTATTATAAAAAGAGACACAAGGGAGTTGATCCTGTCTTACCTAGGGATGCAGCATGAAAAGCATCTGTCTCTAAACCAAAGGAGGAGGCCTCACTAGGAATGGAATTGCCTAACACCTTATTCTCAGCTTCCAAATAAATTACTCTTTGTTAAGCTACCAGTTTAGTAGTTTTGTTGCAGTATCCTGAGCTAAGACACAGGACTTCAAGAGATGTTAATTTCCTAAGTGTATCTAACATTTAAGGCGGATGTTGAGTTATTGGTTCTATGGACAATCACATTTGTCTACAAAATGTCTTCCAGATAACTGCAGAGCATTATTTTATAATGCTTCCTTCTTACAGATCTGCTACTGTTTCAGTACTCTGAAATGAAAAATAATACATATAATTCAGGTAATTAAGTTTGATTTCTCAATTTAATTGAACTTATCAACCTTACAGTAAAATATTCAGACTTCACATAAATGTAACTTGTATAAAATCCAAAGCTTTTGATGAAGCAGGGTGTACAGAGTGTATGTCTTAGAAAAAAACACACTGTTGTCACCTAGAATTTTGGAGGATAATTATTTAATGTTACGGCTTTTTCTCTATTAGTTTTCCACCAGAATCCTGTGTCATATCTGCTGCCACCGAATCCCATCTTTTCTCATGTCACATTGGCATGCTGTGCTTCACATTTTCTTTTTAATGGAAAAGACTTTGAGGATGTCGCTTCTTTCTGAGTAAAGATGACTGTAGGTAAAGTACATACCTAAGGTGGAGAAAAAAGTGGCAAAAGTAAAGCACGTTGATCACTAGGTCCTTGGAAAGAACCATGACTATATAAGAGAGTGTTGCTTGAATTAGAGACAAGATAGAAGGGAGATTAAAGAAGAAATGCTTAAGGAAGTATCCAGATTTTATTGAGAAAGAAGTAAATCAAACACTATCCTACAACCTTTAATGGAAAAAAATTTTTTTTTCTAGCATTGCTCTTTTCAGTGCTTCTATAGTGATCCATTAGGCTTTTCTCTATATGTGTTCTTATATGTGATAAATGTTGCCTTCTAGAGATAATCATCTTGGGGATTTGTGAAGGTTAGACCTGAGGAAATTTAATAAAGGAAGTCTTTCCCTAATTTTCTGCAAAACTGCTAATTAAAAACTTTTATTAGCAGTTTTACT
>PVIR01011956.1:0-45945 GCA_004026965.1 Petromus typicus | reverse complement strand
TATTGTGATATAAAGTACTGATTGCTGGTGGGCGTTGAGTCACCACGCCTGGCATTGTAGTATGTGGCTACCTGGGATCAAAGCTGGGCCCTTGAGCTTGCAAGACTGGTGCCAGAACCACTGAGCTAAATCCCTAGCCCTTTATTATTTTTATTTTAACTTTGAGATAGTTCAAAATTAAGTTGCCCAGGCCTGGGCTTCAAATTGCAATACTCCTGCTTCATCCTCCCAGTCTATTGACATTACTGCTGTATGCCTCCAATCCTGCCTTAAAAATATCTTTAACAGTATTAGAAAATATATGCTGAATGAATAAATGGAACAATGAATATTTCATTGTATTTTCCTATGTCATTTCTGCTCACTAGCGCCCTTTGGAGTATAAGTTTGTTTCCTCTATTGATTTGCCTCTAGGGAGAAAATGACCTCTGTGTGGTGTGATGTAGTTACACTAGTATTTCCAATTATAGTCCTCCCAGGAATGCAAGAGTTGGCATTATGGTTTTATTTAAAGATACCGCAGAATTGTGAATGCTTCGCTGGGGAACCTAGCAGGGAACATGAAACTTGGCAGATAGCTTGTAGTATGTCCAGTGAAGATCCCCTGCTTCGGTAGAACATGTTATTCCAGTTTATCAATGCACCAAAAAGATACTCTCAGTTTACGAAATGGGCTAAGTATTCATTCTTGAATTGAAAAGATAGTGAGTGGCTGGCTCATCAAACAGGAGATACAGCAGGTGGGGAAGGTGGATTGTGCCACACACTCTTCTTCATTCTAAGAGCTTGTACTTCACGGAACCCTTTGGATGAACCAATTTTAAATCTGGGTGTGGAGTAATGGCTCATGTCATAGGCTGCCCCGATATTTTTTTCTGTTGAAAACAGGTTAATACCAACTGTGGGAACAAGATTTAAGAGCAAAGAAAAGGAAAAGATGGCCAGAAACTGACCCAGGTAACTTTTGAGAAGTAAGAGGGAAAGGTGGCCGTGTTGGCAGATGGCTCCTGCCCAAGGCCTAATGGGGGAGATAGGATGGGAAGATGTGAGCTTGAAGTGTTTGTCTTTTGTAGTAAAAACTAACTGATTAGACCTCTTTTGTTGTCTTACACCGAGAACTCCCACGGGCCTACTGCCACATCCGCCTGGTTCTTCCAGCTGCCCAGGTTCTTCCAGCTGCCAGGCACCTGAATGAGTCACACATATTTTCCTTTTGGGAAGGAGCCCTGGTCTTGGATAATTATTCAGTTAGAATAGAATGCTTTACTTAGAGCCATGGAAGTTCAGATATTGGAGTGTCCAGGGAGTGCAGTGATGGTGTAGGTGACACAGCTGTTCTAGCAGCCAGGGAAAGGAATGGGGGCTCTAATTCTTTTTTCCTCATCAGAGTCACATAACTGAAAAGATGTTCTAGAACACAAGAGGATCATAGCAGGCAGCTTCAGTGAAAGGATAACTTTCTCAGCAGCAAAGTAAGCTGAGACAAATAACTTCATGACCTCTGCCTTGATATGGCTAAAAAATAAAAGGGAAGTAAACACATGCAGTCATATAAAGTTACATACTGTACCTTCAAATATCTTTTGCTCACTGTCCACCTCAGGTCAACTACAAGCTGGTCTTCTGGCCCCAGCACACTCCCAAGGAGCAAAGGCAAACTTAACTCACTCAAATATGGACTGCCATCTCCCCTCACCAAGTCCATGGCAAGTGAGAGGTCAAAAGAGCCCTGGACACCCTCGTCCTGACACTCATACTATACTGAGAAACAACAACTCCTTCAAGAAAGACCATGCCTATAAAAGTGTGGCCTTCCTCTATGGACCACAAAAGAAAAATCTCAAAATTACCAAATAAGCTCAATACTCAAAGTACAGAGATATTCTTTCAACAAAAGAACTTTTTTTTCTACAGAGGGTAATATATCATCCTTAAGAGTTAAAATATAACTAAAATCCACTGACCAGATAGCAACATAGTTAGGCTACATTCAATTAAGAAACATAAAGGAAGAGGTGTTTTAAGTGACTATTTTAATCCCTCTCAGACTATTTTTGTTTTCACATTGTACTATAATGCATCTGTTTATTTTTTTGCAGTCACATTAGGCTGTATGTTTCTGAAGAAGGAATTTACTCTCCTGCTGTCTTTACTAACAGAGATGCCTGGCTATCAAACATTCTGGAATTCAATGCTTTCCTGGACAGTGAATAGATCAAGGCTCATGGAGACAATTTCATATTCTACACATCTTAATAGAAACACTGAAGAATCAGGGTTCAAGCCTTAGAAACCATGACGTTGGAAGAGTTCTTTGAATCGGCACTGCAGTATATAGCTGGGCGGGTTACTTGCTGCACAAGATCAACCACCCCTCAGTACAAACTGGGGTAGAAAACCCAGGCCATTTCCACTCCCTGAGCCACAAACCACACATCTCTTTCTACCTGTCCACAGGAAGCTGTGCCCTTTCCCCCAATTCCTATAGAAGCACTGTATACACTACCAATGGTCCTGATTTAAATGACAACATCAAATTATCTCCAGGGCCATCAGGAAATACTACCCTACTAACCTGATTCCATCACAGAGGGAATAGTGACAAACAGTGAAGAGAGCCCATTCTAGACTTGAGAACACCAAAGTAGGAGGTTATTTCTCTTTGGATTCTCAACATATTGGGCTTATAAAATAAAACAAAAATTGTTTAAATATAAAAGAACTACATAAGGGAGCCTAAGTATTCATTCAACCTGATCCAAGAAAAATGAGTTACAGAACTAGAAATGCATAAAGTACTGGAAGAAATCTTACAGGTCACAGAATCATTGCTGGGGCAACTATGCATTCCTTTCAACATGTTTCAAGTTTGCTCATAAAAAAACCAAAAGAGTAGAGGATGGTGATTTCCACAGGATTATTAGCAAAAGTGGGTCTGAAGCCAATTGGTTTTCTGTCCTTCGATCTAATCATCTTTCTGCCACATCTGTGCGGACTTGCCATCATGATTAACACTGGTTCTGCAACCACTGTGTGGAGAAGGTTGAGACATAAGACTTGTTTCCATCAAGGCCTTTACAAGGAAATTGAGAAAACAGGAAATTATGGAAAGATAAGCAACAATAAAAGGTGGCATAAAAGGGCAGGTTAAGAGTCCATCCAGTTTTGGGGTGGTTTAGTGATGCCCAGGAGCAGTCAGCATAGGGCAGAGGGCCCTCCAGCCAGGTGACAATTCTGGAAGGACTGAGAAGGTCCAGGTGAGGCTACAAGCGGGATATGTGCACAGTGGGACACTACTCCGCCATAAAGAAAGATGTATTTAAGTCCTTTGCAGGAAAATGGATGCACCTTGAGACCGTAAGGCTAAGTGAAACACATTTAACACAGAAGGTTGAATATTTCGTGTTTTCTCTTATATGAGGAATCCAAAAGATAAGACGACAGGCAACCGGGAGGTAGACCTTTTGGTGATAGAAAGGGAAATCTAGAGATGGAAGGAGAGAGGACAAGAAAGTAAAAAGGATTAAGACGCAGTATGTATACGTGCCAAGTCTCCACAATAAATGTACCCATTATGTATCACAAACATGTACTTTTTAAAAAAAATTAAATCTGTTGGTGCATTTTATGTATACACTATGATCACATCCATCATGGAGAATTTGTGCCTGTAAATATTTTAATTCTTGTTTATTTCCCACTTCCCGTCCCTCCATTATACTCCTCCATCCCCTCCCATTAACAAAGGCTTTGTTCCCAGCAAACATGTATTTTTTTAAAAGGAGAATGAGGGAATGAACTTTCAGGGCCTCTTTGGACGAGGCAGAAGCCTCCGGGCTGAAGATGGGCTGAGAAAAGCCTCACTACAGCTGGCTCCGGACCTCAGAAGAACCAAGCCAAGGTTGCCGCGTAGTGAGACCCGCGGAGGGGTCACAAGGAAAGAGCTTGAGGACACGGCTGACTAGGGACCCGCAGACGCTGCAGCCCGGGGCCGAGCGGCCAAAGGGCGGGAAGAACAGAAAGAGGAAAGGACTCGGCCCGAGCCAGGCTCCACAGGCAGGGCTTCCGGGGCGGGGCTTTGCGGCAGGGGCGGGCCTATCGAAGCACCGCCCACACGGGGGCTGCGTGACAATGGGCGGCCGAACGCGGGGGGCGGAGCCATAGCCCCGGCTGCCGGCACTGCAGCTCCGCCCGGGATTTGAAAGATTAAAACCCGGGGTGAGAGGGCGGCGGCGTTGGATGCGAGGCGGAAGCTGTGGGGGCCCCGGCTCGGCGCGCGGCCGGCACCATGAACTTCCCGGGCCGCGGGTCCCCGCGGAGCCCCGAGCGTAACGGCCGGGGTGGCGGCGCCTGGCAGCTGGGCGCGGACTCGGGGCCGGCGTTCGGCGGCGGCGGCTGCTGCTTCGAGCACCTGCCCGGCGGGGACCCGGGCGACGGCGGCGTGTCGCTGGCGCTGCTGCGCGGGGACCCGGGGCTGCACTTGGCGCCGGGCGCCGACGACCTCCCGCACCTGGCGCTGGACCCCTCGCTCAGCGACGAGAACTACTTCAGCTCGGCCGAGTCGGGCTCGTCGCTGCGCTACTACAGCGAGGGCGAGAGCGGCGGCGGGGGCAGCTCGTCGTCGCTGCACCCGCCGCCTTCGCCCGCGCTGCTGTCCACGAGCTCGGGAGGCGGCGGCGCGGCCGGCACCGGCCCCGGGGAGAGGAAGCGCGCCCGGCCCGGAGGCCCGGCCGCCCGGCACCGCTACGAAGTAGTGGCGGAGCTGGGCCCGGAGGAGGTGCGCTGGTTCTACCGGGAGGACAAGAAGACCTGGAAGCCCTTCATCGGCTACGACTCGCTGCGCATCGAGCTCGCCTTCCGGACGCTGCTGCAGTCCCCCGGCGCCCAGGCCCGCAACGGCGACCGTGCTTGCGGCGTGGCTGCCCCCGAGCGCTCGGCCTTGGGCTCCGGCGAGGACTACGACGGGGACAGCGCCTGCGGCTTCTGCCCTCGCGCGGCGGGGCCCGAGCCCGAGGCCGAGGGGCTGGTGCACATCGAGCCGGTGTGCGTGCGCGGCGGCCTCTACGAGGTGGATGTGACCCAGGGGGAGTGCTACCCGGTGTACTGGAACCGTAAGTGGCTGGCCGGGCTCGGGCGGGTCGGGGACTCGGCGCGGAGATGCGGGCGCGCAGGCCTGGCGCGCGGTCGGCGAGGGCTGCGGAAGGTGGAGGGCGCGCGGGCAGGTGGAGGGAGAAGGAGCACCCCGAGCTGCCGACCGCCGGAGGACAGGATGCCGCCGGGGTGGCGCCTCCGGCTGAGCCGAGCGTGGCTGCCAGCCCTGGAGGCGATCCAGGAACGATCCCCAATCCGAGAGGGATCTGATTCAGTCTCCTGCAGCCTGAACCACCTTAAGTAGCAGCAAGATATCCTCTGGAGAGGGTAGGTGTGAGGGGATCCACAAGAGAATCGCCCGTTCTGCTCTGGACTCAAGGAAAAAAAATTAATCCCCGGCGGGAAGAGAAGGGCGATGTGCTGTTCCCGCTGGGTGCGCCCTGAAGGGGCAAAAGCACTGCGGGAAGCAGTTCTGTCAGGTGGGAACGCGCGCTCCGACGATGCTGGTTTATCTTAGGTCCTTATTTATTTATACATGTTTTTATTTTTAACGCTTCCTCTTGGGAAATTACAGACCCTGTGGCTCATCTATAAATCGGGGGTGTTGGAAATGAGTAAGTGTACCTTCAGGGCAAGGAACAGTGCTTAGTACGTATGTGTGGTGTTTGACTAGTGTTCTTGGAGGACAGCAGTCTGGGGTCAGGACGAAGGCGGTCTCAGGTGTCTGACAGTGCATGCAGCAGTATTGCATATGTAATATATACTGGATATTCGATATTAGTAGAAGCTGGTGGTCACCACTAATGTCCTAACTCAGATGCTTTTCTTGACTATCTTCAGGCCTTCCCCACACGGTCACAGTGCGCCTTTCTGCTTCGCATTAATAAATGTACTGGTGGCTTACCTTCCTTTGGATATTTTCAGTGGCTCTTGGCCAGAGTCCATCACCTTTATCTTTGTACTCTGATAAGGCTGAATATAATGGATATTTTATAACCGGGTAATGAATCGCGTCAGTGATTGATAATATTAAAATATTCATTTGGTAAGCATGAGTTACTAATAGCAATTGCCGTATTGTCAAGTGAAATAGCAGGAAATTTGTTGCACTTGAAGATAACACAACAGGTATTTGTTAAGATCAGATTCACGTGGAATGTTGCATTACTCATTGCTTTTGGCTGTAAGCTTATTCAGGACAGGATATGGTTGTGTTCGTTCAGTTTTTTTGTATTTACTAAATGAGGTAAATGTCAACACAAGAAAGTCTTTATTGTTCAGTAGTTCCCCACATAGTGTTTTCTTTAAATGACCTAAACATCACTGTAGATTTTTTTTTTTTCCTGAAGATAGAACCACAAGGATTTTGTGGAGCTAGGAAATAGAGTAAAAATGCAGGGCATCCTTGGAGAGGGGACTGGAAATCAGGATTGATGAATTCCCATCCTTAGATTTAACTGAAGTATAGTCACCTAAAATACTGTATACTCTTTTGGTTTGCGATAAAATTGTTGATATCTGTGTGGTGCTTCACTGTTTACAAGCGACTTGTGAAATTCAGTATCACTCTGCCATGACAAATTAATACTTTCGTTTAATGGATCCCTTGAAATTAATGAACTTCTTCAAGGTCACTTGCTTAGAAAATGATAAAGCAGTTCATTGAGTACAATGCAGCGGGGACTGGGGACTACAATGCAGTGTCTGAAAAGCTCCTGACCTGTCGGAGGGTGAGAACATTAGGAAAGCTTCTCACAAGCTTAAGACTGAGTCCTGAAGAATGAGTTTAATCAGGCGAAGGAAGCAAGGAAAGAGAAAGGCATTCCACCTAGACACTAGGATGGCATATGCAAGCACACGATGGTGCCAAAAGCCTGCGTGGCATTTTAAAAAAATGAGACCTGCACCAGCAGGGGTCAAGAACATGGGTGCACTTGGGGTTCGACCACCACTGAGGTACAAGTGTGAGGGCTGAGTTCTGGTCTGATACAGGAGCACATGGATGGCACGTTGGAGAGAACACTGCACAGGGTGGATGTGTAGTGCTGAGCAGTCTGGACTCTATTCTTTGAGTGACAGTGAACCAGTTGAAGTCCTCTGTGTGCTTATGCAAAAGTTGAATTAGAGAGGCACACCATGTCACCAGAATACTGTATTGTAAATCGGTCAAGAAATGGTGACAGGCTACAAACATTAAGCACAGTCCATCTGGAATAAGGCTTGTCTGTTCTTCTTTCCTGAAGCAGATAGCTATAAGGCCAAGAGTACTGTATAAATTACTCTGTACTATAACAGCACCATCTTAGCATTGTCTTTATGTACAGTTTTGTTGGTGTGCAGGGACACCATTCAATCTCGAATGAAAACATAAAATTCTTTGTGATATTTTTTATTTTCCATTTCTCCCAAAATCCTATGTAACATTTTAATTGGTTCTTAAGGTCTCTATGGATTATATAAATTTTTACTCCTTTTGGGGAAAGTCCAGTCCCAGCAAGGTGTCTTCGTTCTTTTTTTCAGACGGTGGAACTCTTATAGTACTTGGAAGCTTTTGACCCTTTTTCTTTTGTTCTTTAATCTTTTTGGAAATTTTCCAAATAGTATTGAAAGGTTTAAAAACAAAGTCCAGCAGGTGGCTTCATTGAATGGTGGTAAGAGTCCATTGGCTACATAGATTTTTGAGGCCTAGTTCAGCCCACTACATCAGATATCAAGGTAAATAAGTCAGCTGTGCCTCATCTGAAAAAGTACTATTTCATGTTTCTTTTTGAACTTTACTCACAGATAAAACTTGCACCATTGTGCATACAGGAGTCAAAGAAATAAAACCGTCTTATATCGATGAGAGTCGGTATTACATATGACAGAATAAATTGTAGGTGTTTATTTTTGTTTTATCGTGTTTAGGTATTCTCTGGCTGCTTGTGGACATTTCAGATAACAGTTGATCGTTGCTGAGTAATGGTGAAGCGAACTGCCTGTGCCCAGTGTTCCTCCTGAGCTGCTTGGTTGCACTTCATGGGCTTGTGTTCTGAGGGTTATCATGTGTAACGTGTTTAGTACAGTAACGAGTGTACGGTACTCAGTGTTAATTATGTGTAGATTAAAAACAAAACTAGGGGGTCAAGGATTTAGTTCAGTGGTTCCAGCACCTGCCTTGCCAGTGCAAGGGCCCGGGTTCAAACCCCCAGTAACCACAATACAACAGTGCTGGGTGTGGAGACTCACACCCACCATCAATCACTACCATATACTGCAGTGCTGGCCATGATGCCTCATGCCTGTAATGCCAGAAGTCAGGAGGCAGAGGCAGGAGGATTGCTGTGAGTCCAAGGATGAGCTCAGGGCCAGCCTGAACTACAAAAGCAAGACCCTGTCTCAAAGCAAAAAAAAAAAACTATGACATTATTCTTAGATGATCACATAAAGGTTTATAAGGTTAACCAGTACAAAATTGAGGAGTGCTCACAGTTTGTTATTATTAGCCTGTAAGGTGAAAGAATTTGGAAAGAACAGTACAAACAAAGTGACCGAAGCATTTAGTAATAGCAGATGACAGGATATATGGAAAATTACGAAGTTAGAATAGACTCATAGCAATTTTGATGACCATTGTGTGTGCAATATGTACTAACCAGTATACAATTTTTGTTCATTGATCAACTTAATACAATTTTTAGTTACTACAAACAAATGTCTCCTCTTCCCCTTTCGCATAAGGCCTGCTTACATTATTATAGTTTTAAATCATTTTCAGTTTCAGATACTTTAAAAATTAACCAACTGTCTTTGTGACTTAATAAAATCAAAGGAAAATTATATTTCCAACAAAATAATATAGAAAAGCTAGAACTTTTTCCTCAAGTATCTGGTGATTATTAAGTTTGCACAAATTAACCATGATATTTATTCAAGCGTGAACAACAGCTAGGAATGTGGTTCAGTGACAGCACTTGCTTGCCTAGCACATATGGAGCCTCAGGTTCAATTCCCAACAGTGGAAAAAAAAAAAATTTAAAAATCAGATCAACAACAGTGAATAACAATCTGTTATGTGATATAGGCCATTAAGAGAGAATAATGTAGTCCAAGGACATAGAAGATACTTTCTCCTGATGAGTTTCTGTCTGGTTAAGTAGAATTTAGGGAGTGCAGACAAGGTATTAACATGTCTGACCCTGAAAATTATTATTGAAGAGACTTTTATCTCTTTCACCCTCATTAACTCTCCCTGAGTAACCTTGACTGCATTGGACTACATTGGAACTCCGAGTGCTTACTTTATTTAGAACCTGCCAGAAGTCTTCTGAGAATCCACCATGTCCAAACATGCAGTATTCAGAGCCCAATGAAATAACACAGGGATGCGAATGGCCAATGATGTATATGGAGCCCAGCCCTCAGCCCTGCTGGGCCAAGGCATTTGAAGCTTCTCTATCTCTCTGCAATGGGCTATAAGTTTAGAAACTGGTCTGGCATCATCTATTGACCCACCTTGTTCATATCTGACTTAAATATAATAATACTTGCTGTTCAAATTCTTAATATAAATGTTTAGAGTACTTAATGTGGCTTTTTTTTTTTTTTTGTCAACTCCATCATTTCTTTTCTCCTGTTCTATTTTGTCATAAAGGAAACTTATTGTACTGTTCCTTTTGCCATCTTTATTTCCTGGGTCTTTTATCTCCACATCAATTCCTGTGGTTTGTGTTCTGTTGAGACCTTTGATGTCTGGAACCTATAGAGAGCAAGAAAAGCCAGGATGAGCCAGGCCAGGACTCCTCCAATGATGATGGATCCTAAGGGATTGGGGGAAGGGAGAGAACTGGGAGGGAAAAGGAAAATGATGAATCTGTTCACAGAAAGCCAATATTATTGGCAGGAGATGAGGTAGTTTTAGATTTTCTTATAGTTGGGGAATCTCTTTTTCATGAGTAGGATAAAATTTAAACTGTACATATTATTCAGAAAGCTGCCAACATTAATAAAAGCTATAGATACAGACAGAACCCTCTCTCTCTCTCTCTCTCTCTCTCTCTCTCTCTCTTTTTGTTTTTATCATAGTGCATTCCAAAAGGTCATTGAAAGGTAGAATACAGGAAGAATGTTTTCTAAAGTTATATATATTCTACAATTTTGTTCTTTTTATTTTATATCTGTAAAGGGATGAAAGGCATAATATACATATTTTTGATACCACTGGTTAAGGAATGGTTGAAATTTAAGGCGATAAAAAGCACGCATAGCCTGTTCTAAGCAACAAACATAAAAAAATTAGAATGATAATATAGAAGTAATTCTATGTTATACATGTAGTTAAGTGCTTTCCTTTTTCCTAGGTTGCTAGTAAGAATAAATTATATGTTCATTAATATTTCTTTTATTGTCTTATTACATTAAACTATACCTAGATAATCTTGATCATTGTTTTGTATGCTCAAATAAGGTCTGTTAAATAACTGTTATTTACATTACTCTTGGTGTTTCCGTATCCCAAGACTACTAATACCATATCTTAGAGAAATGTATATAAATTCCATCTGGATTTTATGGATGACATTTCCAAATAGTAGTAAGTGAACCTTGTATGTGCTAGAATATAATTTTAGCTGTATGAATAGATATCTATTACTAATTCTCCATTTGGCTGCTTCTCAGTGGACCTTCTTCTGAACATTGAAACAGAATAGCTCTTGATGCATATGAGAGGACAAAATGGATGGACTGCACTAAAACTGAAGGTTTCTAAATGATGTACCGTGCACAATGATGCCGGGAGCAGAACTGGAATTGCTTCTGCACAGTGGAGGTGACACCATTCGGTGTTACCCCATTCTTGTATTTTATTACTCATTACAAAGGATTAACTTCTGGTTCATGTTTTATTGATTATTCTCATTCTGTAGAACTATTTCTACTAGGCCCCCAAGTACTCCATATCCACCATGATTTACTCATCTATACTCTCAGTAAAGCTGCATTTTAACATCTGGTATATATTTTAATCTTCCACCAAGTTTGTAATGTGGAAAATAAAAAAAGTCTTTGCTTTGAAGTAGAAAACAGTCATCAGAAAGAGTCTCCTTCAAAGTAACCAGAGAGATTATTGAGCACCACTCAGTCTGAGAGATAGATGCTCAGCGTGGCTTCTCAGGCACTTTCGATAGCACTTGTTCTTCCAACATGGCTGCCACTGCTAACGTGAACCTTCTGTACTGCTGGCATTGAATGAGAGCAGAGTATATGGCTGCAAAGTTTATCAGTAGTATTCGCATTTCCTCAGCATTCTCATTGTAAACTACTAATACATGCTTATTTAAAAACAGCACAAGATACTTACATTCTACTCTTCATCTTTCATTAGAACAAAATGAGACCTAATACAGAGTCTGCCAAAAAACAATATACATCAAGAAAAGAAAAACTTGTATAAATATTGTAATACTAAATTTAATAAGACATCGTGAGACTTTGGCCTCTCTAATTATAAGAGGTGTTCAAAGTGGTGGCCATTAGCTTCCAGACTTTTATTAGTATAATGAAGTGCTGCTTGAGTAACCTTGGTCATTGAGATTGCTGCACACGCATTTTCAGTTCCTTTGCTAAGGGCCAGCACTATGGTGGGTTTTCTGTGATGTATGACATCCTCTAGGATCTCCCCTATGAGGATTGTGCCATCTATTTTCCTGAAGTTTGTATACAGTTTTTTTTAGCAAGCCTTGTATTTTATGATTACTTCCTAAATGTACTTGCTATTTGTTCTCTAAGCCATTTACTATTTAACCTGTTGCATTACTTTGTTTAAACTATATTCCCTTATGCTATTCTACTTTTTCTTGTTGGAGAGACATATGTAATGCCACCTCATTCTAAATGCCCCAATCTGGAGTGCAGATTATTTCATATTCTGATTGTCTAGCAGGATTTTTCCTACCACCTGTCACAGAACAAGGCACCACCACATGTAAATTGTTTTCAGATCCTTTCACCATATCACAACTAGACCATTTTTCTCTGCCACCTACCTACTTTTCAATTCTAACTGACTTTTCTGAAGGGCAGCATTGATAGTGGTTAAGAATGTAAAGGACCTCGGGAAACAGACTATTTAGACTCAAATCCCATCTGTGCTATGTAATATCTGTGTGATTGCAGGCAACTTAAATTCTCTGTCTTAAGTTTCTTCTGAAAAAAATGTGGATAGTAGTACCTGCCTCTTAAATGACTTAAAACACTTACAGATTTTAAAATATCACGATCAACAGTACATTCTATATAACTATTTGTTTTTCTGCCTTTTCTATTCCCTCAGTTACACCCTACTTGATAATCTTGGATCTCTTGTTTCAATTTATGCTGTTTCCTGATGTCCTATTTTCTTAGCCTGCCATCTTGGTAATAACTTCTCAAATAGGCAGCACCCAAGAGCCCCTGTTATTATTGTCTGCCTTTGTAATTCTTGTCTAGTCTCTCGGGCTACACTCTTTAGTCTTCCTGGTTGGCCCAGTTATTCCCTCACAAATCTGCTGCCTGTGGAAAGAGGAATGCCTTTTCACAGAAGCATTCTAAAATTTTTAAGCATCATTTTTGGTGTGTTGATTTTTGTCACCAAATGTGAGTGGTACAGACTTAGCTCCTAATGCTTCTTAAAATCATCTCTACCACTTACCAGGATTTTTGAGACAATTGAGAATTTAATAGTTTTCTGAAAGACTGCTCAGTTTTCAGAGCCAGTAGTGTCCTTGGTTTTCTGCCATATTGGCAAGGAAATAATAGCTCACAACAAAGTCTCATAGTGCAGGAGACCTCAGCCTGCAAACTGTAAAGATCCCTCTTAACTGACCTGCAGTTGAACCAACAGTAATAGGGATGGCAGCTATGTTCTGGCATCTTTTAGAAGGCCTAACTTAAAATAATCTTCAGTCTCTCCTTAGTCCAGGGTTTTGAGGAAGCCATCTTTTCCCGAGCTTTGCTAATAAAAGTTGTATGATCTATGCTTGAATCTTTGTTTTATTGTTGCTCTCTGACTTTGAACAAGTGATAATCTTTTATGGCCTAGTTTTTCCTTTGTAAATGAGGATCATTCCTGACTCAGAGGTGTTATCAAGAAGATGATACAATATTACTGTTAAGATTCATTGAAATATATACATGTATATAGAATACTTGGCACAGCACCTGGTTGAGTGTTTTATATCTAAGCCTTGCTAGTATAGTTTTCTAGAACTAGAAACTTTGTCTTCTAGAAATTAAAAATGGTGTGATAGGCCTGTTTTATTTGTGAAAAAGGTGGAAAGTTTTGACTCTACCATTTACTTCATCCTAAATTTAATGACTGTGTACATGTTTATGTATATACCTACTCTATATTTCTATGTGCTCATGACTTGCCTAATCACTTGATAGTTCTGAGAAGCACAGTGAAATGTTATACTTCAGGCCCCTTAGTCCTCCTGTAGTCCCTGCGATTGAACCACATGAAGATGAGGACTTTGGAAGACCAGGAGTTTGTGAATTGACCAGTTGTATTTCTTTGTCACTAGTAGATTTCATTGAGCCTAATAGTTGGAGATGCAGACTATAGATAAGAGATTACATATTCTCAAATCTTTTTTTTTTTTTTTTTTAGGTTTTTTGAGACAGGGTCTCGCTTCTGTGGTTCAGGCTGGCACTGAGCTCAGCCTCAAATTCACATCACAGCAATCCTCCTGCCTCTGCCTCCCAAGTGCTGGGATTATAGGCGTGAGCCACCATGCCCGGCACTGTGGTATGTGGTACTGGTTGCTGCTGGGGTGAGTCTCCACGCCCAGTATGGTATGTGGTTACCAAGGATCGAACCCGGGCCCTTGCACGTGCAAGACAGGCGCCGTAACCACTGAGATAAATCCCCGGCCCCTGCATATTCTCAAATCTTATCCCTAGAGATTTGATTTAAGTGATCTAAGCTGAGCCTGAGAATCCTCCCTTTCTACAGGTCCCAAGAAATTCTGATTGGATGGGCCAGGGATTTAGCTCAGTGGTTCTGGCATCTGCCTGGCAAGCACAAGGTTCCGAATTCATTCCCCAGTACCACATACCACAGTGCCAGGTATGGTGGCCCACGCTTGTAATCCCAGCCCTTGGGAGGCAGAGGCAGGAGGACTGTGTGAGTTCAGAGCTAGCCTGGGTTACATAGTGAGTTCAAGACCAACCTGAACTACAAAGTGAGACCCTGTCTCAAAAAAAAAAGCAAATTCTGATTGTAGGGGTATGTTGGTATCTAAGTCACTTTCCTTGTTACTGGAACAAGGTACCTAACACTGAGAATTTCAAAGAGGGAAGGTTTATTTTGGTTGGTGATTATCTGGCTGTAGGGCAGAAACTACATGATAGAAGGACCTGAGCATCAAAAACTATTCATGTCATGACATCCAGGAAGCAGAGAGAGAAGGGAGGAGCCAGGGAGATAGGTAAAATGTTTCAGATCCTATCCAGGTTATTTACCTCTTCTAGCCACACTCTAGCTTCTAACTGCACACTTAGATGCTAAACTCATTTGTAGATGAATTCATTACTGAGCATAGGGCTCCCGTGATCCAGTCACCTTCCATAAGGCCCATCTCTGAGCACATGAGAGTTTTAGGGGACATTCTGTATCTAAATCAAAACATCCTAGTCTTGACTCCAAAATACTCATGTATATCTCTTTATGCAAAATATATTTAGTCCCACCTCAAAGAGTTGCCAAAGTTTTAACAATTCTAGCACTGCTGAAAAATCTAAGTTCAAAGTGTCTCCTCTGAAATGTAAAGAAACTGTTAGCTATACAAAAAAAAAAAAAAGTTAAATACTTCCAACATATAGTGACACAGGATAAATACATTCATTTTAAAACAAACAGCAAGATAGGAATTGGATCAAAACAAGACTGAAAGCCTGTAGGGCAAATGTTAAATACTGTAGTTCCATGTCCAGTACCTGGAACAAGTTGTAGCAAGATATGAATTCCAAAGGGCTTGAGTATACCAGCCTCTGTGATATTGCTGGTTATAGCCCACATAACCTCTCTCAAGATGGCTTTGCTCATTATTATCAGAACAGCTTTCTGGGGTGTCTGCTGTACTTTCAGCCTCACTCTTCGAGCTTTACACACTGCCTATAGCCTAGCCTCCCAGGCCTTTTGAATTCTGAATGGGAACTTCCCAGACCCCACAACTCTTGCATTCTGTATAACTGAAAAATTAGCATCACATGAATGGCACCAAAGTCTCCTGCCAATACAAGCAGTAGACAAGTTCCCTTGGGTCATGGCTGCAGAGGCCTCTAAGTACCTCATTGAGTGGATGAGATGAATCCCAGAAACCAACTTCCTAAGTAGGTGGCCCTTCTGGAGCAAGAGACTCAGGGAAGGTCTCTTCTCAAAACAAAGCATTATAGTTTTGTACCTTCGCTGTGAAAGGTAGGGCCTTGGTAATTTTTTATATATCCTTAAGGAATCTTTCCTATTGTCCTGATGCAAGGAACTTGGATTTTATTTTAACATGACTGTACTCTCCATGATCCCAACTTTGGACATACTTCCTTTCTGATGAAACTACAAGCATTTAAAATCATTTAACTCTGCCATTTGCTCTTAATTCTCACTGTACATTTTCTTAAAAGCAGCAAACAGTACCTGTACTGTGCCCTGAACATAGGATTACCTTGAAATTTCCTTCATCCGTTCAGCTTGTTCCGTACTGAAACTTCATGAACCTGGCCTTTACTGTCTGTGTTTCAATTAGCATTTATTTCTGTTAGCATTCTTCAGAGCCCTGACTAGAATCTTTTACTAAGCTCAATCTGCAGCACACTCCAGCATAGTAGGCTTAATATGCTGGCATTTCCAAATCTTTTCACAATCCTCATGTATGCCACCTGCAAAGGCTTCAAAGCACATGGTCAGGTAAAGTCATGGCAGTGACCCCATTCCTAGTACCAAAGTCTATCTTAGTCACTTTCCTTACCTTCCAAATTTCCTCTCAAGACATGAGAGTTTCAGGAAATATTTTAGATCAGTGATGCAAACTTTTTACAGACAAACACCCAAACTGCAACCCAAAACCCATTTATTTATTGCAGAGTGCCAGCACCGCAATGAAACCTGAATAGTCAAGTTTTAGTTTAGAAAAGCATATCATACATGCCATCTTTTATCTTAAAAGAAAAATACACACTGTAAGTTCACTATGACTCTTTTAGACCTAAACCACAACAGTGGAACTCACTTAGGTAGCTCTGTCCCTAAATCCCTTAGTCTGAACGGTTAGAAGCTGCTTGATCTTCAGTAGTCTTCACTCATGTACAGAGTGTTATCTATCACTACAGCTAGTCCAAGGTTACATTTCGACAGGCTCTAGGAGAGTTAGCCTTCACACTGTCACTTGGTATCCTCATTTCATCTCTGTTCCCCTTTCCACATACTTGTTAGTCTGTTGTCATTTGTTTCCTTGGTTTCTGGCCACATCCCTCGCTTATACTTGCACCAGAGAGAGTACTTGGATTTGCAGTCATCCCCCCTGTCTTGCTTATATGGAGAAGAACTTGAAAGGGAATACAATTTCTCTTTGTATCTGAATCCTTAGCTTTATACTCTCACTGTAACCCACACTTGACCTTAGCGATTAAAATTTTAGCTAAAATTCCTTAACTCATTCCCAATAAGAAATGTTTACATCTTGTTTTTCCATGTCAACCTTAGACATTGTATTATTAGTTAGTTGCTCTCAGAACAGGCCACGTGAAACTAACCAATTCTTTTTCTGCTGTGTGAAGGTGAAGTTGCAAATTTCCTAATATTCTAGATTGTTTTGCCCTATGACTTTTTTAAAAACTTTAGTATTAGTACATACTTGTAGTACATAAAAATTAATACATTCATTGTGGGGCATTGGTTCATGTACATAACACATTTCAATTCTCTTTTGATTTTATATATATATATATATATATATATATATATATATATATATATATACACACACTTCAAATAACTTTCTTATAAGTTTATTTCCTCTGCTTCTTTTTACATATATTCAAACTTTTAAAAAATTTTTTATTAGTCCATGTTTGCAGTAGTTAATGTTTACACTCATCATGGGGAGTTGGTACAGGTACATAACACACCTTAATTATTTTTACACCTCCTTCTGCTGTCATCCTCCACCCTGTCCATTTATTGGTCCCCTTCCCATTTGTAAAAGATACATTCTGTGTTCTATTATCTGACATTTATTTTGGTCTTTGTGCTTTGGGCTTCTCATATAAGAGAAATCTTGGATATTTAAGCTTATATGTCTGATGTACTTAACACTATAAGTCCATCTATTTTCCTATAAATGACTCAGACTGTGGAAGCTTTTGCATCTATGCCCATTATCATTGTGAATTTTGACTACAGAAGTGTTTTTTCTTTCTACCTTATTCCTCTTTTCTAAAAATGATTTTAAGATTTTTTTTAGTTTATACCCAATTTAGAGCTTAAATTCTGAGATGATGATGTTTCATTTATAGTTAATCCTCCTAAAGAATAACTATTTTGACATTTTGATGTTTGCCATCTAAAAGTTGTACTTCTTTTTTATAATGTGAATTTTTTTTTAATAATTTAAAAAATGTTATTTACTTTAATTCAAGAAGTTCCATCTGGTATCTACTAGTAAGACAAGGGAATGGACCCTTCAACCTGGAATAAAAATCTCTTCACAGAGCCGGGCGTGGTGGCTCACGCCTGTAATCCCAGCACTCGGGAGGCAGAGGCAGGAGGATTGCGATGTGAGTTTGAGGCTGAGCTCAGGGCCAGCCTGAACCACAAAGCGAGACCCTGTCTCAAAAAACCTAAAAAAAAAAAAAAAAAAAAAAAAAATCTCTTCACAGAAATTTATGCTGAACTTAAGTCTTAAAGAAGAAGAAAGTAAAAGACAGAAAGCATGACATGTTTAAAGCCTTGGGATCATGAAGAAGGAAGAATACATTCTGTCTGGAAGGAGCATTGGGAATGAGGTAGAAAAGGGTAGAAGAAGAAAACTAGATAGATGACTACACTGGGTGAGCTTTTCATACTGAAAATTTGAAATTTGTGTTTAAAAAATTGATATTCTTTGGTATAAAACGGGCAAGTAACTTGATCAGATTTTAATTTTTAGTTTCCAGTTTGGCAGCAGTGTGGATAATAAATATAAAGCAAGGAAAAGTTAGCTCATGATGACAAAGAGCAGTAGAGAGCTAGTCCAGAGTTCCAGGTGAGACAAGGCCTGACTCTAGAGTGACATCCTTTCAGGGATTATTAGAGAGGTGGAGGAAGATGTTAAGAATGTAGAATGATAATAGCAGTGCATTATAAGTAAGAGGATATGGGGTTTTAACTTGTTTGAATTGTGGGAGAACAGGTTTCCTACCCAATGCCACCTTGGGTTGGCAGAGGGAAGCTAGAAGTTAATTTCGACATATTACATTATTAAGGGGCTGGTGCATAACCAAGCAGAAGCATCTGGTGGGCAGTTCTGGTGTATAGGTCTGGAGTTCAGAAGAGCAGTCCCAGAATTCATATGCAAAGGTCTATGGTCATTTAAACCAGTGGACCCTGAAATGAAGTACTAGGTAAGCACAGTATTTCAGGATACTATAATGGAAATATCCAAATTTATATTTACTTTCTGTTTTACTTTTTGTATCCCATTCTTTTTTTTTTTTTTTGGTAGTCCATTCTAATAATGAAAAATACAGTTTAGAAGCATAATACATATTTAACTTGCAAATATGTATATATAAAAATGGGTTCTAAATATTTGTAACTTTGGTAAATGATTAAATTTACAAATAGCTAATTTAACTTATTCAGAACCTGTAATCACTTTGAGTATTTTACTTTATAGTACATAGCCTGGATAACTTCTTTTAAAATATATATTTTTAGACCCTATCTGCAGAGACTGACTTATTAATTTGTGTAGAAAGGAATCTGAAGTGTTAAGTTGTTCTCAGATGATTCTAGTACTCCACCAGGTTTGGAAAATACAGGTTAAAACCATGGGAAACAGGGCTGGGGATTTAGCTCAGTGGTTCTGGCACCTGTCTTGCAAGCGCAAGGACCTGGGTTCGATCCCGGTAACCACATACAATACTGGGCGTGAAGACTTACCCCAGCAGCAACCAGTACCACATACCCACAGTGCCAGGCATGGTGGCTCATGCCTGTCATCCCAGCACGAGGGAGGCAGAGGCAGGAGGATTGCTATGATGTGAGTTTGAGGGTGAGCTCAGGGCCAGCCTGAACCACAAAGCGAGACCCTGTCTCAAAAACCCTAAAAAAAAAAAACCATGGAAAACATTGAGTAGAAAGAAAAGTTTGAATGAGATTCTGCTGATTGATTCTAAAAGCTCCAGTTATGTTCATACTTTTTAAATTTTAATCAGCATTATGGCTGTACACACAGTGAATCTGATGTCTATTAAATGGCTGTATAGTCAGTGTGGTCTTGAGGATCTCCACTGAACTAATATCAGCATTGAAATTCAAATGTCTTTTTAAATGTTATATCCTCCAACTTTTAGCACAGAAGTATCTCTCATGTCTATGCCGATTATATTCATACTTTTTAAAATTGAGCCAAGTGTCTAAAGAGATTTTTTTCTCCTAAGCATATAAATGTCTACATTGCTTAGTACCATTAAACTTGGAAGCTTTAGTGTCAAACACTTTATCATTAAAATATGTTCTCCAAAAGTAATGAAATGAATTGCTAGAAGTATTAAAATTTGACTTCTATAAATTAAAATTTGAAAGAAAAATGCGAATATAATGTGATTGCATGAAAGGATTGTGTAATAAAGAATCATTCTGGGATGAATTATGTCCTTTAAAATTAATAAAACATTGGAGTCCTAACCACCAGTACTTTAGCACATGACTGTATTTGTAAATAGGACCAAATGGAGATGGTAAAGTTAAAATGAGGCTGCTGGGATTGGCCTAATCTGCCCAAATCCCATCTGACTAGTGTTCTGCAAGAGGAGGAAATTGAGACACACAGAGAAGAAGAATCAGAAAACCAGCAAGAAGATGACAGTTGCAAGCCAAGCAGAGACCTCATACCTGCCAACATCTTGACCCTAGATTCCTAGACTCCAAGTGTGGATAGTTACATTTCTGTTAAGCTACCCAGTTTGTACTATTTTGCTATGGTAGCCCTTAAAAACGTAAGGCATGAATAATAAAGCAGCAAACTATACAGCTACTCTTCAGAAGAGCATCCATGCAGGCTTTATATTGTTCAGAATTTCTTACCACTGTGAAATTTGCTTAAACTCAGTCAGTGGTAGATTCATTAGCTTAAAGCATAATTTAGTATTTTCTAAGGTATATTTTGAGGTATAAATATTTTTTTCATAAGATAGAATTTTTTATAACAATTGACTACTAATCTAACTGCATAGTAGTAATATTGCAGCTAAGCTAAATGATTATTAAGATAATGATTATTTGATTACTTTTATCCTGCATTATCCCTCCAGATTACAGAGTCTGTCTAATGAATGAGTAAGTATTCAAGAATATATGCAAGGGGTCAGGGAGTTAGCTCAATGGTTCTGGCGCCTGTCTTGCAAGCGCAAAGACCTGGGTTCGATCCCCGGTAACCACATACAATACTGGGCGTGGAGACTCACTCCAGCAGCAACCAGTACCACGTACCACAGTGCCAGGCATGGTGGCTCACGCCTGTCATCCCAGCACTCGGGAGGCAGAGGCAGGAGGATTGCTGTGATGTGAGTTTGAGGCTGAGCTCAGGGCCAGCCAGAACCACAAAGCGAGACCCTGTCTCAAAAAAACCTAGAAAAAAAAAAGAATATATGCAAGATAATATTCTGATATCTAGTTTTAATTTACTTTCCATATACCACTTAAACATTTACTAATTTTTCAGTGTTTTTGATCGCTCACCTGTTATCAATTTATTTTATTGTATTTTAAACACATAAAAAGGACACATAATAATGAGATTATAACAAAAAAGAAAGGAAACATTTTATGTATATAGCGGGATGATAGGGCTATGGGAAAAGAATGAGAATTAAGTTGTGTCTTATACCGGTACAAATCCCTATTGTGGAGTGCAATCATGATGTGTATATGTAATGTACCACTAAAGATTTCAATTAAAAAAAAAAAAGGACACATAACATAACCAATAAGTAGTAGCACCTTCATCTAGCTTAAAGTATTATTTACAGGCACAATTAAAATGTCCTGTGACCCTTTCCATCTTTTGTTTTCAACCCACCATCTTAAAGTTGATGCTTATTCTTTCATATTTTTTATATTATTACTCTCAGTGGCATTTTTGCTTGTTTTTACTTTACACAGTGACATTCTGTTTGTATTTTTCTGCAACTTGTTTTTTGGTTGCTTTCTGAGATTTACCTATGCTCATACATGTAATATCCAGCTTTTTGCTTTTAACGTATAGTATTACTACATGACTTGTTTTCCTTTGTGAGCATTTAAGTCGTTCCCAGTTTTTTACTACTACAAACACTGCCGTAATAAACATTTCGTATGTCTTGTACAGCTCTGCCAGAATTTCTCTAGATACCCATCTAAGAATGGAACTGTTTGGAATTCCATCTCTCTCAGATTATCAGTAAATCTGAGCATATTTTGTGTTACAGGTTAATTATTAGGGTTTTTATTTTTCTTCCATGAAAAATCTTGTTTTATCAGTTAAAGTCCAATGAAGAGATAGAAACCACTCAATAATTTTCATAGAGAAAGTGTCACATAAGAGCTTGGTAAGAGAAGAATAAAATAAGAAAGAGAACTGAGTAAAGGTGATGGAACTAGCAGGGTAGCGGCTGCTGCTGAAGCTGAGGCAGAGCACGCAGGGAGGAGCCCGTTCGGTCAAGGCCAAGCCCCTGACCTGGTGGGAGGGAGAATATGGCCGTGGTCTCTGCAGTGCTGTCCCACAGGACTGCTGCAAACCTGCTCTCAGATGCACTGGGGGTCGCCTTCCACAGGTAGGGGCTAGCTCTGCAGTCCCCACTGCAGTTCCAACACTGAGGGAGTGTTGGAAAAGTAGACCAAGGGGAGGTGCCTCACAGGTGACGTTCCGCTGCCTGAGTGCCAGGGGAAGCTGCCTGTGAGAGGATGCCACTTCGGTCAGCACTGCTGAAAAGGAAGACAGGCAGCCAGGGGACGCCAACAAGGTGCGCACAGGGAATCAGGAGGAGCGGGCTCTTCCTCCTCCAGCCTGCGTCAGTGCCGCCTGCTTGCAGAGTGGAGCATCAGAAAGCTGGCCAGGGAGCGACGTTGGAGTCCAACTCTTACAGAGCATACACACAGGGTGGATTTAGAGCTGAGGAGCAGGGAATCTATAGCATGCACAGTATCCTTTGCCCTTATTCTTTGAGTTGCTTATATTTGTTTGGTTTGTAGAAGGTGTTTTTTAAGAAAATACAGGGTGCCTATACATATTCAAAATAACACATTTCTCTGTCAAGTGACTCTAATTATCTTTAATTCAGCTATCCTCCAAATTTTTCAGTACTGTGAACAGCATGCAGATAGTTCTGTTGAGAGACAAAACTTAATGATGAGCATCCAAGAAGCCTGACATCACCTTGTGACACTGAAGAATTTATAGAGATTACTCCACGTATCACTTACACAAGTAGAGTAAAATACAGTAGATAGAAAGCTAGATATTTTGGCAAGCAGATTTATAGCTATATTACATTGGTAATGCAGAATAATAGATAAATGTATTGATATCACAGACAACATGTGAAAAATCATAGAAAGTGGTTTGATTTCTGGTAAAAATGCTTGAGAAAAAGCTTTTTTCATAGACTTAGGTGTAAGTAATTTTTCATACTTTGATTTCCATTAGACTAGCCAATGTAACCACCTGTCTCCGTCTGCGAGTGACACAGATCCCAGTAAGCGGTGGCAGCCTAGCCAACGTGCGATATGTCTTCTGTGGTCAAAATCTATTCAGCTATCTGTTCCCTGTGCTGGATGTCTAACTTCTACAAATTTCCTTTTTGTAGTAAATTAAGACTGAACGCTGTTTTTAAAAAAATTATAGTTAGGATATTCTGTTTCCTAAGGGAACTTTCCCCATGCCGTGAGAAAGTTTTTCATGCATTTAAGAGTTGAACATTTAGTTTTTGTGACTTCTTATTTATACAGAATATTGCATGTCAATAACCAACATATTATTGTAATACACTAATTTTAATGGGGTATCAAGCAAAGAAATTTTGTACCTGAATAACTAAAACTGTGTGTTTTTTGAGACAGGTTTTCACTTTTTATAGTTCAGGCTGGCCCTGAGCTCAGCCTTGGGCTCACAGCAATCCTCCTGCCTCTGCCTCCCAAGTGCTGGGGTTACAGGTGTGAGCCACCACGCCTGGTACTGTGGTATGTGGTTCTGATTCCTGGTGGGTGTGAGTCTCCACGTCCAGCATTGTTGTATATGGTTACCAGGATCAAACCCAGGCCCTTGTACTTGCAAGGCAGACACCAGAACCACTGAGCTAAATCCCTGACCCAAAGGAATATTTCTCCTTTGTATTTCTGTAAATATTAATTCAACATAGCATATCAAGCATTGAAATGAAAAATTCTTAGGGTCTCTGTACTTGTTTTGGCATTCAAATTGAAAGATAATTATCAGAACACAGTGTTCCCTATTCTGTCTTCTAACACTTCACAGCTTTCACTTGACCTGTTGAGAAAAATCCACAGGCCCCGAGGGAGAGCGAGGCCTTACAGAACCTGGATGCATCTGCTGTGATGACAAAGAAGCCTCGTCACCATTATCAACCCAGTCTTAGCTGCCATTTAAAACTTGAAAATATATAAAGGATATAGTTTCTGCTCAAATGGAGTAATACATGTCTTGAGGCCTAAATTACAATTTAAAGTGCATTTTCCTTTAAGAAAACATTGTGAAGGATGGCTTGGTGAAATCAATGCCTTATTCGTTTAGGTATATAATAATTGAAGGAAGGCCTGTGGGCCTTTTATGTACTATCAGTTCTATAAGAAGTATATTCAGAGGTCTTAGATATAAATTTACATCCGACTCTCACAATGAACGACAGCATTTCCCATGTTTCTTTTTTTTTTCCTTTTGTCTTTTTTCTCTTCTTTCTCTTTTCTTGTGTCCTCAGCTTTTCTTATGTCTAATCCTTGCAATTTTCTTCTTCTCTTGAATGTAATACTCCACCACTCCTGTTTTCCCTTACTCTGTCACTTCCTCTCCAAGTCACCTGTGCTCAGCTTTTCCCCCGTTTCTACACATGGAAATTATAGGCATCTCTGGGACTCTTAAGTGGGAAATGCTACAGTAGGGACATGACTAAGACAGGGGGAAATGCCGTTCAGACTTCTCTCTGTACATAGTATACACTGTAAAGTATATGAATATAAATAATTCTTAAGAACAAATCACTAGAGCCAGGCATGTAGCCATGTAGCACACACCTGTAATCCTCAGCTACTTGAGAGGCTGAGTCAGGAGGATCATGTTTCTGAGATGGGGGGCAGGGTGTCTCATAATTGTTCCCTCTAGGGCAAATCTAGCTTTTTATACATAAATATCTTCGGTGCAAATTTTTTCCCAACCACACAGATCCACTGACGCATTTGCAAAAGTGAAACATTCAAAGTGAAGAGTGGATCTTCAAATTATTTTCTACTCAAGAACCCCATTCTTTTTTTATTTATTCCAATGAAGATTTCTTTAATCTTTTGTCAGAACTAAAATTAGAATGACAGTTATTTTGATAGGTAGCAATGATAAGTGCCAGTCTTTTCAGTTTAAATTGACTGATCTCAGTAAGTTTTAAAAACAAAAAAGCAATACTTTAACATAGTTCAAATATATTTTTTACATCTGTTAGCCCCATACAGTTTTGTTTTTTTGTTTTTTTTGGTTTTTTTTAGGTTTTTTTGAGACAGGGTCTCGCTTTTGTGGTTCAGGCTGGCCTTGAGCTCAGCCTCCAACTCACATCACAGCAATCCTCCTGCCTCTGCCTACCGAGTGCTGGGATTACAGGCGTGAGCCACCACGCCCGGCACTGTGGTATGTGGTACTGGTTGCTGTGGGCATGAGTCTCCACACCCCCTAGTATTGTATGTGGTTACCGGGGATTGAACCTCGGTCCTTGCGCTTGCAAGACAGGCGCCGGAACCACCGAGCTAACTCCCCGGCCCCCCCATACAGTATTTTTGTCTGGTTTCTTTCTCCATTGTCCATTGTGTAGCACATGTGTCCAGATCTTGCCATTCTATAGGATGTGACATTTAAAAACTATATATGTGCAAGTTTATATAAATTAGCATTGGATTCTGCAGTACTTAATAAAATAGCCAAAATACTAATGGTTTAAATGCAAATTGGAATACTCTTCATGTAAAAGAGTGTGCCCACGCAACGTCTAGGGCTGTATGGCAGCTCCTTTGTGATCAGAAACAACTTTCCTATTACCGCCTGGAGGAGTCACCATCTTTCAGAAGTGGCTTGGTTAGGACAGCTTCAGGAGTGCCACACATGCAGGTAACAGAAAAGGAGGAAGGGAAAACTTTAAAAGCTGTTCTGTCTAGTAATGGCTGCCATATTCTGTGACCTCAGACTCAATCACATGGACAAATCTAGCTTTGTAGATTAGAAAGAAATCAGAAATAGTGTTTAAAATATTTCAATTGGTCTTTGGAAAAAATAAGGAGAGAATGATATAGGATGGTCATCAAGCAATTGTTTTTTTCCTCAATGACTAGCATATTACAGAATTGTCAAACATTATAAGAATTTGTAATATGGAAGTAGAAATCCATTCCTGACTTGATGATTTCATAATTACCACAGTATATAATTAGGGATTTATTGGCTGATATCTCAGCATTATTTAAAATCATTTTAGTGATAGAAATGAGTTAAAAACACAGCCAATAGCTATTTCATGGCTACATGTTCATCCCTAAAGTGCTTTAGCCATCACAGTAATTCTTTGTTTGTACTCTTCTCTAACAAATATAATATTGAGCCAAAGAAACCAAATAAGGGTGCCTACTGTTATGATTTCATTATACACACTGTTTGAACTCTGAGCTACTCTGTTGCTACAGTTAGGATTTTATTTCTCTTCAGTAAGGAAAAAGGGTTGCAACTGACAGAGGCAAAGGGACACTTTGGGGCTGTGTTCTTGGTGTGGGTGTTATTCCTGTAAAAAGCCATTGTCATTGGCTGTATGCTTAATGTTCACTAGGTTTTGCTATCTGTTTGTCATCCTTTGGTGAATAAAGAGTTCACTTCCAAGGATTTCATCATTTTATCCTTAGAAAATAGCCATACTTTCTTCTAAATCAAGGACAAATAGCAGAAAGTGGACTGTTAATTACTGAGCAGGCACTCAGCCTACACCAGCTAACTAGAGTGGCAAGGACCACTCAGACTGGAGACAGCTCAGCTCGGAGCACTGCTGAATGTGTACAGGTTACCAAACTTGGCAGCCGCAAGCATGCAGAGTGAGATCTCGCGCCTTCCTGAGACACATCAGGATATAATGCCAAACTGAAGGGACCAATGGAAGTGAGCAGAGGATAGTCAAAACACTGACAGTGTGCATAAAATTAATCCATTCGAGTTACAGAAAAAGGAAGGCTCCGTGAGGTAATACTAGAAGTTAGTTAAGTCAAGAAAGTATTATATTTTTTCCAAGAAACTGATGTGTTCCATGCGTATACATGGTTCAGCACGACTAAAGAGCCTGTATTTCTTGGGAAAAGGGATAAAAAGATTCTTCTTCTATTTGAGAACTTGCATTGTGTAGTAGAAATGTTTAAATAAACTTAGAAGCCAAACTTTGGTTGGAATCTTAGATACTACCAGCACTGTGCCTTGGGGCAAGTGATTTAGTTTCACTAAAACTGTAGAGCTGGTGAAATCATAGCTATCTTTTAAATATATTGTTAAGGTTAAATGAGATCTGGAAGATAATAGTAACTGTCCAAATTTAAACCTCTTCAGTGTCCTCAGCAAAAATCATAAGAGAAAAAGGACTGCACACACACCATACATAACACACGCACACCACACACCTGCACCGTCACCACCAGATAGAGGATACCGTGCATTTTCTAGAAATTACCTTTATGTAAGGAAGTAGCAGATCACAACCATTCCTGTTGCTCCTACAAACATGCATTTGAAAGAGAACAAAGAGCAGCCTGTGAAATGGTGAAGCAGAGCAAAGAAGTTAATACAAAAGGCTGGGGATTTGGCTCAGTGGTTCCGGCACCTGTCTTGGAAGCGCAAGGACCCGAGTTTGATCCCTGGTAACCACATACATTACTGGGTGTGGAGACTCACGCCCAGCAGCAATCAGTATCACATACTATAGTGCCGGGCGTGGTGGCTCACGCCTGTAATCCCAGCACTCGGGAGGCAGAGGCAGGAGGATTGCTGTGATGTGAGTTGGAGGCTGAGCTCAAGGCCAGCCTGAACTACAAAGCGAGACCCTGTCTCAAAAAAAAAAAAAAGTTAATACAAAGCACAGACAGAATCACTTTCACACAGAAGTCAAAGGCCAGAATCCCTTAGGCCTGGGACTCAATCATTTGTAAAACTGTCTACAGAAAAGGTGTGTGAAGATGAGAAGACTGAAGTAGCAGCAGCAGAGTTGCACTGCTCCTAAAAGGAAACAGTAGAGGCATTGCCATTCAGGGATATGGCAGTAAAGGGGAAAAAAGAAGGAAAGGAAAATGAAGGGATTTGGAGGAATGAGGAGATACAAAGCATAGCAGCCCACCCCTCCCACCACCTTTTGGAATGGCCCACTCTTTAATCTGCAGAAGTGTACATTCTTAAAGAACCCTACCCATAAAATGCCCAGGACTAGAAATGCATTAGATGCTATGTGAGCTACTTTAAGAGGAACACAAAAATTGTGACTGAAGACATTTCAGCTAATAGAAATTGTCCTCCCAAAAGCAAACACAAAACTAAAGGGAACTGTATCTCAATAGTCCCATGAAAAAAATGACCTCAAACAAACTTGTGCACAATTAAAAAGAACAAAACTTAAAAGCAAAAATCCAAAATATTAATATAAAGCAAAACATTGCAGCAAGATTTGATTAAACTCAAGAAAGAAATTAAAAAGGCAAAGACATTTCCCAAGTAAAGAATGCACTATTCATAAAGTATCTAAAAGGGAGTAAATTCATGTAGAAACTAATCAAAGTCCATTGATGAAAAGAAGGGAAACACCAAGAGGACGAAAGCAGATATAAAAGGAAGAAAAATAAACACCTTCAGAACACTCATTTAATGAACAATTTCCATTCCATAAGTGAGGAATTTTATATAGTATGTGCTTTGCAATATTCAGGGGGTTTTTTTGTTTTGTTTTTTGTACCAAGGACCAAACTCAGGAACTTGCACTTGCCAGGCAGGTGTGTTGCTGCTATGCAACATCCCTGGCCATCATTACAATATTCAGAACAAAGGAAACTCCAGCTTGATGTCTTTGCTTTATTTGCATAACTTATGTGCAGTACTCAGAACATAAAACTATAGTACTGCACATTATAATCGGAGAAAATTACAGTACTATATAAACAAGATATACTGTACAATAAAGACAACAAGGCTCTATAAGATGTAAAGTACATTTTAAAAAATGGATTGTAAGTCTGAACTGGGGGTCATAAGTCCAAACAGCATACTTTGGTCATGAAATGTGTAGGTCATTAAATCAGTATCTATTAGACATCATATTACTGGAATAGTTTAATGAAAATGATTGGATTTGATAAGAACACATGCTCTCTAATAAACTTCAAAATAAAATACAACAGCCACCAGCAAATCACATCAGCTGGCTTCAGGCATTATTGATCCCACAGATATCGGAAAAGGCGAGCATAAAAATTACTCAGAAAACCCAAGATATTGGGCTGAGGATCTAACTCAGTAATTCTGGGACCTGCCTCACAATCACAAGTTCCCAAATTCCATTCCTGGTATAAAAAAAACTGCCTCCAAGATAGGATATAGAGAGTGCTCATCAATAATCATGATTGCAAAACAGGTACAATCCAGATGTGACCGTTAGCAAATCAATGAAGCATCTATTCCTGTATTTCTGTACATGCCCTTTCCTGTCATTTAGCAGCTTCCATGAGTTCTTGATCACATAGTTACTTTTAGTAGAAGCTGTGTTTTGAATGTGTACTTTTGGCTCATTAATGAAGAAGCTTCTCCAGGTTATTGTAAGCAACCAGTGAAACTAAAATACTACTGAGATATCATGAAGCTATGACTTTGTAAAAATCAGTGGAAACCTCCAACATCCTTGACAGTGAAAGTGGCCTTAATGGAGTCTGCTCTGAGCCTCTGCTGTGAGCACCTCTGAGGGCAGGACAGAAAGACACAGGAAGTGTGTAGTAAAGCAGCTCACTCTGCAGGAGTGTCAGAAAAATTAAACGCCTGATCCAATCAGAGCTAAGAGCAACAGCGATCATTGGTGAGATGTTTTCTGTGTTTCGGAAGTGTATATGTAACCTCTGAGAAAATGTGTGCACCCATGTAGGAGGTATATCAAAAGTTTCAAAGGTAACATCACTTCCGAAGAATTTGTTTATACCTGAGAATTTATTCAACTCCAGATGAATCACTTTTATTATCACCCGAGGAGCTGTTGGAAGCAAATATTCCTTAGGGCTGAGCCCAGTAAATAGTGCACTGATAAATTTTTCTGGCACTTTGGCACAGCTATCCTGCCTGTATCATATGTGATCAGAGGGTCTCATGAGACTACTCCAAATCATTTCCTCCTGAATTAAAACCAGCTAACTGTGCAGATTGTAGATATTGAGCTTATTGCAGTAGCTTATTTTTCCCCATTAACACACATTACGAAAATGATACACATTTTGAACATAGTTGTCTTGTCAAAAAAATCTATGTTTATTTGTACAGAATGCTTAGTTAATGTGCCTAAAATACAGTAGGTAACAGCCATTCCTTGTCTAACAAGTGAATTCTGGCCAAGTAGTTAACTGAATTGGTCACTAAATGAGGAATTGTATATATGTATAACATATATTAAAATATTCAGAACAAAAAGAGTGAAAAGATATTCCAACTTGGTTTTTATTTGCATAAATCTCACCTACAGTACTGTAATGTACAACAAAAAATTACAATATGGTACTGTACAGTACTGTAAACAAAATGTAAGACACAAAAAAGGATACTAAGGCTATATAAACAAAAGGTACAGAATCATACAGAAAAAAATATTTCAAGTCTCAGTAGCATGCTTTTAGTCATTGTGCTGTTGTTAACCAGGTAGGTTGTTAAAGAGAATCTATACAGGAAAAAAAGGGGGGGGGCAAGATTCAGTGCAATATAATTATACTATAATCCAAGGAAATTCTTCAGAAATAATAGGAAAACTGAAATCTAAAATGTTTCTTTGAAGGAGAAATCATTACTAATAAATGAAAGCTAGCTCATGCCAGATTTCTTGAGGACAATATTTAAAGGAATGCTCCTGTGCAGCAGTACTTTTTGAAACCCTAAGTGCAGTCTAGCCCACCTGTCCCCAAGTGTCAGATAATTTAAACATGCAAAAATTTAAGAAATATGTAAATTCGACATATTTAAATGTAGACCCAAGACTAAAACAGGGATGGAGACATCAATGTGATGGTTATGTTCTCTAACAAGGGGAAGTAAAAGAATAATTTTCTATCTTACACATAATTAGTAGAAGTTGTAGGACAGCATGGACAAACCAAATAATAAAAAGTCAAGCAAAGCAGAGATTTAGGGTATACACATGGGAGAACACAACACACATATAACCACTAGAGAGAAAAAAAATGCAAATCTTCCTAATTTCAAAAGAATACCACAATGAAAAAAAAAATCTGAAAAAAAAAAAACAGTGATTATCAGAGAACAAAAAACTAAATTCAAACATATCAGTCATCTCGATGTTTAATAGGCTGATTCAGTAGACACTGATTTTCAAATGCCTTCCTAAAGCAAAACCTAAGTCTGTACTGTATATAGAAGACATGTAAAACACTGGAGCTCCTCCAAAGAAACAGAACTGAACCTTCCTTCTTTCCCTTTTTATTCGTCCCAGACTACAAGCCTATTGGTTGAGCCCACCCTGGTCTTTCCTGTTCATCAAGCTTATCACTCAGTCACACCTAGAACTATGTTAAGCCAGTCAGCTGAGCCTTTCTTATTCAAGTGAATAAAACAGTTAACTATCACAATCATTTTTTAGAGAGAAAATAAACATTTAGCTCATGCTGATATTTCTCATTGAAGTTTATAATCCCAAAAGTTTTCCTTCTCATATTACATCACTTTCATGTTAAAATTCTAGGGTCCGGGCGGGGGATTTAGCTCAATGGTTCTGGCGCCTGTTTTGCAAGTGCAGGGACCCGTGTTCTATCCCCGGTAACCACATACCTATACTGGATGTGGAGAGTCACGCCCAGCAGCAACCAGTACCACATACCACAGTGCCGGGCGTGGTGGCTCACGCCTGTAATCCCAGCATTTGGGAAGCAGAGGCAGGAGGATTGCTGTGATGAGTTTGAGGCTGAGCTCAGGGCCAGCCTGAACTACAAAGCGAGACCCTGTCTCAAAAATAAAAAAAAAATAAAAATAAACCTAAAATTCTAGGGTCCTAATGCTGATAACAGCACATTCATTGTAACTTACAGTTTTGAATTAGCAACACTAGTATTATTACCAACTGGTTATTATAAAAAGTTTAAGATATGTTTATTCTTTTTGTCCATAGGATATTTCCTAATATGTGTGTACAAATACTGTCTTAAATTAACTTGAAATAATTTCTCTTTATGTGATTAAATCACCAGCTTCCCACATAGGTAGGTTCACTTATTTCATTGTGCTTTTTACTTACATATTTCCATTATCTTCATCTTGATTTATTTTTGCTATATTTAGAAGTATCTTAATCATTCAAGATAACTAACAATAGTGATTTATTTCAAATAATTGGGGAGCAGTCTAATCAGGGAAATATTCAAGAAAAATAATTTTTTCTAAAATAGATGAGAAATTATTGTGATCAGTAGTTGGTTCCTGTATACTAACAGGGAATCTATAACCTCTAAGGCAACCCTATGAAGTTCTGCATACTACTGCCAAACATACAATTTCTAAAATTATAAGTTTTTCACCAGTATTTTCTGAGACTTTGGAACTTCATATGACACTCATCTAAATCCCTTGTGGGACCTAAATTAGTTTCTCATCTCCTTTTCAAATGTAAAATAAAATTTTACATGTACATTTTTATGCTAATAAAAAGATATGCTCTGGCTTGAAATTTGCTAGATTTTAAATTATAGTTTTGGGGTTATGAAAGTTTTTGTGACAACAGCAGCAAAGTGTAGGATTGTAGCTACTGTGTCTCACTTTGAAAATTTAAATCCCAAAGTGTATACTTTTGTTATTTCTGTTTTCAGAGGCGGATAAAATACCAGTGATGCGTGGACAATGGTTTATTGATGGCACTTGGCAGCCTTTAGAAGAAGAAGAAAGTAATTTAATTGAGCAAGAACATCTCAGTCGTTTTAAGGGTCGGCAGATGCAGGAAAATTTTGATATCGAAATGTCAAAATCCATAGATGGAAAAGATGGTAAGACTAGTTATTAAATTTATTCCATAAACAAAGTAAAATTTTAATATAATTTAGAGTTCCTACGTGTGATAAAGGTAATTGAGAATTAGAATTCATAAAATTTGAATATTTATGGCCAGGGATTTAGCTCAGTAGTTCTGGTGCGTGTCTTGCAAGCGCAAGGTCCCTGGTTCATCCCCACCCCCCACCTGCGCCCATGCCCCATAACCACATACAACAATGCCAGGCGTAATGACTCATGCCTACCAGCAATCAGCACCACATACCACAGTGCCAGGTGTGGGGGCTCACGCCTGTAATCCCAGCACTCAGGCAGAGGCAGGAGAATTGCTGAGTTCTAGGCTGAGTTCAGGGCCAGCCTGAACTATATAAAGCAAGACCCTGTCTCCAAAAAAAAATTAAATATGTATTTAAGTGCTGGAAGTAGAACCCAGGGACATGTGCTGTATAGAAGCCCTGCCACTGAGCCATATCCCCAGCCCTAAAATTTGATTTTTGAAAATATTCAATAGTTATTCTAGAATTTAAATTTTACTTTGCTTAATATGTGTGCTCCATTGCATGATACTAACACAGTTTATTATAAATGCACGAATTGCTGTATTGTACTCCCTAAATTAGTCTGTTGGTCAGTTTTATAGTTAGCAAAGGAAATTGTTCTCACTGATAAACTTCTTAACAAATTCCCTATCATTATATCAGCAGAACTGTTTTTGTAGTATTTTAATGTTGCTTTTTTTCCTGTAATTAAAAATTGTAATTGTCCCTTTGTGCCTCACCTGTCCCCCTAATAATAATAATCAGTTTCTAATTGGAAATAGTGTGCTTTACATTTCCTTATTCATCATTTGAATATGTTTTCAGTAGTTAAAAGTATTATACAATTGCCATGTTTTCATTATGTCTGAGTAAAATTCAAAATATGTGGTCAAGTTAAAAATACTTCTATTGTTCCGTTTACTGCAGGCAGTGGGATCAACTATTCTGGTGAGTATAAAATGTACAGGTAGATTAGAATGTATAGATACCGCTTTAGAATATTTTTTAATCAAAAGCGTTTCTTCAACCATGCTTGCCTTTATTTGGGAGGTTTCTTGGCAAGCCCCACTGAGCCTACTGAATTAAAATACAAATTGAGTGACCTTTCCTTCCTCTCATAAAATAGTTTTAAGGCAGAAAAATTCAGTATTGATCAGATAACAACTTGAAAAAAGTTATATGGTTGGAAATAGTTGTTTATATAATATCTTATGGCAAAACAAGCTTTATTTGGCTGAATGTTTTCTTCTTATTTTTAGTAAGCGTCCATCTTTTTCTCCCTTTTCTGCTTTTTACTGTGCTTATCTCTCTCTGAAGATACATATGTACACAGAGGTCACCAGTGGTAGATTCTTTATATCAAATTAAAATATCTTTTGCATCTACTTGGTGAAAAGTCTGCATAACTGAAGATAATTGAGATTGCAGAGTAAATTGGCAGTTAAATCTAACATTTACTTAATAACATTTGTCTAGAATTTTAATATAATCTCTCATTTTCATTATCTGTAGAAACAAATGTGTCCTTATTGTACTGGAAAATTTGTGCTAGAGTTGTTACTTACCAAGATGTTTTCAAAGCATTTCAATATAAGAGCAACATACCTGCAGTTCACCACAGAAATAAATACTTTGCTTTTGTTAAGGCCAAAGATAGCCAATTTTATATAATATCTGTGATTTTATCTTCGTGGTTGAAATATTTTATAACCTCTCATCACTGCTACCAGAATCATCTCAAGTCCACTTCCTACTATTTGAATGATGAACTGCCTAATACATAATAATTTTATTGCCATTGGAGAAGTCTGAGTTTTCAAGTTGTTTTCCTCTTATATTCTCTGTAAGTCCTCTGCCTCAAATATTGTAGTTTATTTACCAAACCCAGGCTAGCCACAGGAAAATTAGCCTTCCTCTTAGTGAATGAGAAAAATCCAAATGCCTAAAGGAGGAAAAGGATAAATATGTAAAACATAAGTGTTCTCTTTTTTTGTGTATGTTTTAAAACACACTCCTTGATTTATTAACTCATCCTAGCAGAAGATAATCATTAGCTCCATTTCATCTTTAGATCCCACCACTGGGAATCTTACCTCCAATAAAACTGAACTTCAATATGTGCTTTTTACTTCTGCTCTATATATATTAGGTATAAGCAAATTCTTGAATTCTTCTCAAATTTAAATGAATCTGATATAAAAATCTGGGGGTTTTTTGTTAGTTTTCATTATGCCTTTGTGTATGAATGTGTATGTCAATTCTAGAGTATTTAAAATAGTATATAGTAATACTTTCTGTTATCTAATTAGTAACAGCACAAGCTCAAAACATTTTTACATTGTAATCTTTCAAAATTGATTCTTCAGAGTTTTCTAGAAGAAAATTGATTTTTAAAAATGTACTGTGACCTATAAGCAAGGACTCAGCATACTGTTATTGATAAAGATTATAAGTTAAATTCCATTTAAATATACTGTTAGAATATTCAATCATTTGTTTTGTTGTGACATTTGACTTTGAAGATTATGGGTAATTTTGTAGTACATTTGGAAATTATAGTTGATCTGAAGAAAAGAACATCTGTCATCCAAAAGCCACAATTTTTGATCCCAAAAAGCCAACTTTTGAGGGAGGAGACTCCAAATTTACAGTTTCTACAAAGATTAAAAATAAAATCTTTTGATTATTTTACTCTTACCTCTAAGCCTCTTAAATTTTGTATTTCAGATATTGAATATTGTAATTCGAGGGGGAAAATATCTTTTCCAACTAATTTTTTTATATAGAGATGGTAAAGCCTTGACTCTTCATGTTGTCTGGAGATTTTCAGTGTTTCCGATATTATACATAGACACTTTTGTGAAAGAAATAGTTTAAGTTTTCAATTTATTTAAAAGACCAAACCAGCACTTAAGAACAGTTACAAAAGAATAAATGGAAGATGGCATAGTAGAGACTGAGCATTAAACATTCTGAAAAGATAGGTGAAATCATCAGTAATCACAGTACTGTGCAGTTACTAAAATACGGCTTTCTCTTTTATATAAAGTTTCTAAAAAATATGTGCTGTATGCGAGGATTCTTATTAAATGCTCTAGGGAATTTCAGAAATCTAAACAGAATTTTTGACTAAAGAAGGATGTTAAAATAATTCCATTTTGGTCTGATTTTTCTGTTTGCCTAGAGTAGCTAGATTACATGTATTCAGTATTTTCCTACTAACCTCAAAATGAACATTGAATTAAAGGCACTGATCAGAGTTTGCTGAAAGTTCTTCTAGTATCCAAATCTAATTTACAAAAAGATAATTACTGAATGTTATAGATATTGAAATCTAAGCTTAGTTATCCTGAGATCCAACATGGAAATTATCTCCCAGCCAACACCAGGCTAAAGAGGCCTTTATCAACAGCTTAACAAATGGAAGCCTATTACTTTATTTGACATTAGTCACTCCAATAAAATCAGGCTTTCAAGTACATAGTTCAGTAATATCCAAACACATGGAATAATCAGTTTTAAAAATTAAAATAAATAGGTTGATAATGAGTATCACTCTTGCCAGAAAATATACAACCATAATTTAATAGTAAGAGAACATCAGACAAATGGAGTTGGAAGACCATTCTTCAAAATAACTAACCAGCACTCCTTAAAAGGACCCAGGTCACAAAAGGCAAGGACAAATTGAGAAATTTGTCATAGGTAGAAATGAGACATGACAACAAACTACAGTATGGTATCCAGTATTGGATCCTAGAACTGAAAAAGATTAGTGGAAAAAATGGAGAAATTTGGAATTCCAACTTGGCTAATTAAAGGAGGTGCATTGGTGATACATGGAGAAGAGCCACTGAAAACATACAGGCATTCTGAAACAGGGGAGCAGCCACACCCAGACACTGAAACGCAGGCCAAAACATGAGTCCTTTAGGTGGAACCAGATATCTGAGCAGTGGAAAGGGGAGGCGGTGCCATCACTCGCCAGCTCCCTGCACCCACTACCCAGGGCCGCCATTCCAGATGCTAGACACTGTTCTGATGGTGTGAGGGAAGGAGCTGTCCCTGGCAGAAGCCGGACTCCAGACATGGGCTCCCTGGACCCACTGCCCAGCATCTACGAGACATGCTGAACACTGCAAACCAGGCAGCCGAGGACTCACAGAAGACATCCCTGGAGACACGAGGGAGACAGAGAATGAACAGAGCCGGTCCAGGAGGGGCACTTCCTGTCACCTGCCTGAGCACTGCTGAGATCTGAGTTGGGAACACCTATCTACTACACACAGTCTTCTATAGGAAGAGACCCTCAGGGAAACTCTTGAGGCAGGGATGGTTGGGGGTCTGAGTGTGAAAGGGCAGGGTCAGTAGGGCCTGTGCTTCTGGCTCTATACGAGGGGGAGGCCCCCAGGGTAGAATACTGAGGTGCACGGACATGGCAGGCAGCAGGGTGAGCCCGCAGGCTGGGAAATCACTGATGCAGCCCGTGGAGAGCCTTGGGTGTCAGGCTAACTGCTTCACCTCTCCCCTTCCCAAATTAACTGAGGTCAGTAGATCGCGGGATGCAGTCAGCCACACCCAGAGCAGGGCTTGCAGCCAGGAAGTGGAGAGAGGGAGAGTCCACCACATGCAGACTGCAGCTGTAGCAAGAAGGAAATTGTATGGACCGTGGCTATACTGTACGCAGCTGCGTGGGGGTTTTGAGTGTTTTCTTGCTTGAGTATTTATTCTGGGTTCTCTCCTGTTTTGTTTGTTTTTTTTTTTCCTTTTCTTCAGTCCTTCTGTTGCCAGTCAGTCTAGATTTCTTTATCTCAATTGAGATAGAAATAACAAATTGGCAGGGCCAGCCTTGTCATCACTACAGATCAGAACTGCCAGGTGCTATTCTTTCCTGCTGCCCGCCACCACCTTCTACCAGCTTGTACTGAACACCACAAGTCACCTGGGCCAGTGCTGGTCTCTGCTGCTGGCCTTCATTGAGTACCAGTCCCCGGAGCTTTGGGGCATTAACCACTCTGAGCATTTATTGCTCTTTCTTTGGAAACAACCACTCTGTCTACACTACTCAGGATAAAAATCCCAGGCAGATACATAGGGCTTTGAAGTGCATGCTACCCAAGCTGCGAGTAAGTTATATACCAGGCACCAGGCGAGCGTATTTCATCAAGGCCTGTGCTGCAGCACAGAATGTCGGTACATAGGAGGGAGCCTCCCAGACCAGCCCAGAGCGCCTAGAGTGCTGCTTGTGCAGCGCTTGCAGCCCTATTTCAATGAGGAGCAGAGCCTAAAGCTTACTGTGAATGTTGGGTATGCAAATAAAGGGCTCAGATACCTCATCTTGACCTTAACCACTCTAGGCACCCCCTTCCTTCTTCAGAAAGGCAATAGCACCTGAAATGACAGGAGAGTGGGAGGGAGCATTGACTATGGCTACAAGTCAGGTCCAAGTGGAGGGGGCGGTTTGAACCAGCTGTCCATGGGAAGGAGAAAGGGAGAGCCAGACAACCACTGGCTAAGCCACAACCCCCCACCAGCTGACAGCTTTATTTTTTCAAGTTTCTTTTTCTCTTGGTCTTTCTCCTTTTCAACACTCTTTCCTCAGGATTCTGTTTGCTCTTCCTCATTTTATATTCAGTCTTCCTCATTTACTTATTGTCTTGTCTTCCCACACTGTTTCTCTGCCTTTCATGAACTGTACATCACAGGTACCTGTATATGTATGAGGAGAGTAAGAGTAGACCAGAACCCTAACTTGAATTGCACTATGTATGGTCACGGGGTGACACTCACCAGAAGTGTGTGTGCAGGGTTCAGAGCCAACCACCAGTACTGTAAGTTAACAGGTCTCTCAACCTCCAGTTACACCTCCCTGCTCCAGCTCTAAAAATACCTCCAACACAGGCCGGGGAGTTAGCTCAGTGGTTCCGGCGCCTGTCTTGCAAGCGCAAGGACCCAAGTTCAATCCCCGGTCACCCCATACAATACTGGGTGTGGAGACTCACGCCCAGCTACAATCAGCACCACATACCACAGTGCCGGGATGGTGGCTCACGCCTGTCATCCCAGCACTCGGGAGGCAGAGGCAGGAGGATTGCTGTGATGTGAGTTTGAGGCTGAGCTCAGGGCCAGCCTGAACCACAAAGTGAGACCCAGTCTCAAAAAACCAAAAAAAAAAAAATCAAAAATACCTCCAACAGAGTCTGACCTCCTGTCTGTATTTTACCTATTAAAATTGCTCTTATCTTCCTTTCATATTGACTTTCCCCCTTCCTTCTCCACATCCCACACTTACCACCTTTTGTAGTAAAGTACAGTCAGTAGGGGAAAAGTATAAAAACAAGTTTTGGTGTTTGTAACTGATGTAGAATTGCCCCTGGAGGTGCCACTATAACCAGTAGAAATATTCTCTCCACAACACAGTGACGGGGTCCATCCCAATTAATCTGAACGTGGCAAAGGTAGATGATACCTGTTGACAAAACTGAGACCAAATCCCTGGAAACCTAACTAAAGAGATGTTGGTATCAACAGCAAATTATCTTTAGTGTTAGACTTTACCCTTATGTATATGTGTGCGCGTACACACACACACACACACACACACACACACGGAAAGACAACAAAATGCCTCCAAAAATTCCCAGCTCTCCCAAAGCAGACCCAAGGGCAACAGTGGAGAGGAAATCAAGCACCAAATAGTTCAGCTGCATGAAATGATTAAAGGAGAAGCAAGAAACTCAATGATAGAACCCAAAAGACAGTGAACTAACAAACTGACCGGTGTGATTATGGAAGAAACAAGAAAGAAATAGAAGAGCTGACCCAAACTATTGAAAACACGAGTGACCATGAAGAAATAGACCGTGGGAAGGGACCAGACCAGAATCCCAGAGATGAAGCATTCTGTTGACCCCAGGAACAGCAGAGGTGGCCGATGTGAGGAGAGTGTCTCGGACCTCGGGGACAGAATGGAAATGCCAGACAATATACTCAGAAATCCCTGAGAGCGCATGCGTAATTGTCAAATGTGGGCAAGTGGCCTGTTTCCCGTTCATTGGAATTTGGCTCGCATTAGTTTTACTGGTGTGTGTTTCCCTCGTTCTGTTTCTCTGTATAGTAAATTCTCAAGTTTGTGTCCGTTTGGTCTACTTCGGTGTGTTAGCAGCTTTTCCTAACGAATGTTCTGTTTGGCGCTGTTTCCTGCTTTGAGTGGTGCATCAGCTCCTGCATAACTGACCAGAAGGCGCATGAAAGAAGAAACATTTCAGTGAAGAAAACTGCTTCAAATGTCATTCTCTGCCTCTGTGACATTGAAATCTTTTTTATAATCCTGATATAGCAGCCTAGCTTTTAGTCTGTGTTGCTCTTACAGCAATCTAATTACGTGTAGTTGTAGTTACTAAATATATAAAAATAGTACTACCTTCTTAGCATTTCCTAAATAACTTCATTGCACAGATCTTTGTATATACTTCACCCGTATATACAATAGGAATTAAAGAACTTTTGCTTTTAAGCAGTATTTAACCTTTAAATGTCAAATATAATAATATAGAAGAGATTGAGGATGAAAATCAAATAGAACATAAAATCTAACTGAATCATATAAGTTCAATAATTTATTAGCTGAATTAGTAAACTGATTTGTAAAGTTCCATTTCAAGTAGACTTACACAATTACTTACTTAAAATATTAAATAAATTTATCAATATGTAACTAGCACAGTTTGACTGGGAAATGTTGACTTTAAGGTTATCTACTGATTTGCCAGGTATTAGGCCTGGCTTTTCTCTGTGTTGTCTATTTTATGCTTAGAAGATATCACAGCATACATTTTTACTAATGATATTTTTCATATTATTCTATCACTTATCTTTGCAAAAGATAGTTAAAAATGAAACTTCTAGGGCCAGCAATGTGGCTGAGCAGTGCAGTGCCTGCCTGGCAAGCTCCAGGCCCTGAGTTCAATATCTTGTACTCAAAAAAAGGAAATCTTCCCATTTAATTTTTGCTTTATGCACTGAATTTGTACGAGTCTTTCAGCAACTTGAATAAAGTTGTGAAAAAAAATTGGATTCTGAGAGAAGACTCAAGCTAGCCCTTAATGCTTCTGGATTGGAAAATTGCTATGTATTCTGTGGTATCTTCTTAGACAAGCCCTGTTAGATGTTTAAAATGGCTTTGTTTTTGGTTATTTTTGCATTCTCAACTTGTACACATCTGTTAGCTATGTAATAGTCACAAATTTGGTGAGAGTAAATAACCTTAGAATTATAAAAATGCTGTGTTTATTTTTTAATGTTGTCTATACACAGACATAACTAATGATCACAGAATTGTCTGTAACCGAAAACTTAAATATTTGCCTTTGTTTCTTTCAGGAAAAGTAGAGCACATATTTGATAAACATTAAGCTAATGTTGTGCTGTACTGATTTCTGAAAGAAGTTCTATAAATGAAGCATTTAGAATAATGTTTGTCAAATACTACTCATCTTTTTTTAGTTAATACTAGAACAAAAAGCCAAAATGGCAGGCCTCATTTAAATTTGCTTTGAAGCTCAGTGTTTTTGCTTTCTTAGTTGTCTACCACCTCCCTCCCTTCTCCCTCCCTTCTCTCTTCAAATGGAGAGGATATAAGGAGAGTTCAGATGCGGCAGGTCTTAAACGAAAGCGTTCCCAAGGTACAGTAATTGTAGTTTTACTTCTCTGTGTAGTTGTATTCCCAGTTTATAGCATTCCTTGTGTTTAAAAAATAGAAATGGCTAGTTTTTAAAAAGTCTATCCTTTATGCATAGTGTTGCTTTGTTATACATTTGTATAAACCTCTATAAGCTGTGGGTATGGCCCAATAATGAGATATTTGCCAGTATTAAGCAGTTTTACTCTAAGACCATGTGTACATGGTTTAAGAAGGAACAAAATTTAGTGGCTCAACACTATTTTCCCAATATCTCAGTCTTGTAGTCTTGATCTTTTTAGCTGATCTCTTTAAGTTATTTTAATAAGAACATGGTTGAAAAATAATGTTAAGCCTTTGCACAATTTTCTTTTAATCTATGAAAAGATTCTTTCATTTAAAAAGCTGACCTTGTACATTGTTTTCTATGGAACTGACAATCTTATTTATTGTGCTAATTGAATGTGGTCTTGTGTTCTGTGTCAGTAATGTGTCCTGGCGAGTAAGTAAAATACAAATTGATTTTTCATAAATTTTAGAAATTCATTTATAACATAACCAAGAAGTACAGTCTTTCATAGTATACTGTTTACAAGGGAGTAGGTATTTTATACAAACACCTTCTGATGTTAGACCTTGACCAAGCCTACATCTTTTTATATTTTACTTGTAATTGTTTTAAATCAGCAAGCTTAGACTCTTCCGTAACTAGCTCTGTGACAAGTCATGTAATCTCTTTGTATCTCAGTGCCTTTGTACAAAAAATAGGAGATAATATTCTGCCTTAAAATATTTTAAGAAAATAGATCAGGCACAGTGATCAGAAAGAACCTATGTTTCTGAAGATGAGAATGTGAATTTTTCTTACCTATGTACTAGAGATAAAGAAGAAAGTTTAAGACCATGAGAATATAGAAGTCACACTATAAATTGGTAGATGTGGTTCCACAAATATTACTGAATTCATGACATGTGCCAAGCACTGTTAGTCTACTCTTTGGTACCATAGTTGCAAAAACGGTCAAGAAATAGTACCTGCCTCACAGAATTTTGAGTTATGGAAATATAGAGGTTTGGGGTTTTTTGTTTTAAATTAATTTGCACCAAATATAACTCTAGGTACAGAAATACATTAACCACACCGACTTGACCACATGATAGAAAAAAAATTTTAATTTCTTTTTATTAAAACATCTTTTACCTTTGGATTTCTGCTATGATGAGTAATATCCAGTCATAATAGACTTTAATAGTTCGTCCAAAAATTCCTTCTATTCCCACAGATAATCTTCCCACATTGTTTTATCTTGCACAGAGTATAATTTTTATAGATTTTCTAATATTTATAGTAAAATCTATAGAATACATGGGACAGAAGTTTCTGCATTAAAGTTATTACAAACTTGCCAATATGTATAGTTGTCTCAGACCTACAGAAGAGTCACGTCACCCAGAAACACAGTTCCTGAGAAATCAAAGCACATTAACTCAGAAGTTAAGGCGTTAGAAGTTAAAATTGTGGTAGTTTCTCCATTTACTCTACAATGTTTTAAGAAGTTGTCATTTTCTGTAGTATGATTAGTCACTTAGAAAACCAAAACCTTACCCATTATTTACATGGCAAAGTATTTTTTTTTTAATAAAAAAGTCTTTCCCTTGAACTGAGTTATATATCTGAACTATTAGGCAATTTTGATTCAGAGATCCAAATGCTATAATTTTGTACACAAATGACATTTGTTACAGCGACCTTCAAATTTTTCTTTTTTGCAACAGCTATTCATAGTTTCAAATTAAGTCGAAACCACGTGGACTGGCACAGTGTGGATGAAGTGTATCTTTATAGTGATGCAACAACATCTAAAATTGCAAGAACAGTTACCCAGAAATTGGGATTTTCTAAAGGTAATTATTAAAAATTATTAATGTTGGTAAAAATTTGGGGAATATGCACTTTTCTCTTAGATCCAAAATAGACCGTTCAAAGTATATTTCCAGTGTGTGTTAAGTGGCTTTTAAATTTAGTAACAGGTACTCTGTTAAATGAAACTTATATTAAGGTAATTGAGCTGACTTGAATTCATCCATGAATATACAGAGTGACTGACAAGACCCGTAAGTATCTTTTATACTTATCAAAGCATAAAAGCACTCAATGCAGAAGTGAGGAAATAAAGCACAGCAGTTGAAATAGAAGGTCAAGGAGGATAAAGACTGAAAATTCCACATTGCACGTAGTGCTGGAGGGTCACTGGTGACTGAAGTGGCCGAGCAGCGACCTTATCACCGAAGGCTGAAGCATGAATAGGGGAGGAAGTGAAGGCAATGAGGAAACTGCTCTAACTGAAAGACAAGAGTCGGGCGCCTTCAGGGAGATGTGAGAGCTCTGTCAAAACGAAAACTTGAAAATGTTGTCTGACGGGCTGGGAGTTAGCTCAGTGGTTCCGGCGCCTGTCTTGCAAGTGCAAGGGCCTGGGTTCGATCCCCGGTAACCACATGCCATACTGGGCGTGGAGACTCACCCCAGCAGCAATCAGTACCACATACCACAGTGCTGGGCATGGTGGCTCACGCCTGTCATCCCAGCACTCGGGAGGCAGAGGCAGGAGGATTGCTGTGATGTGAGTTGGAGGCTGAGCCCAGGGCCAACCTGAACCACAAAGCAAGACCCTGTCTCAAAAAAAAATGTTGTCTGATAAAATTTGCCCCCCATCTTTTTTTTTTTTTCTTTTTTACAATGAATGTGCATACATCTCTAGATGCTTAGTAGGTGTTGAATATACTTTGTGAGTTACCTTGCCTCACCTTTAGCCCACTTTGTTACTTAGATGAATAGAGGTCTTTTTTACCTTTTGCATAGTAAGCTATCTCTGTTTGTTTCCCAGTGTAGTGTTTGTGTCTTATTTTTGCTTACTGTTTGTTTGCAGTACTGGGGATTAAACTGAGAACCTTGTGCTTGTAAGACAGGCACCAGAACCACTGAGCTAAATCCCTGGTCCACTCAGTGGTATTTTTTAGAGACATCATAAGCTTTTATGTATTTAATTTGTCCTTCCTTTTCTTCTCCCTAATCATCATAGCCTTGCTCTCATCTCCAGTTCTCTTTGTATTAGCCAGCCAATACATATTATCCTACAAATTTATTTCCTCCTCAGGAGTTTTTTCTTTATATTTCTTACTACTACATTTTAGAAACATATTATGGTGAAAGTTGTACTTCTCAAATAGCAAACTTGGAATCCTAATTTTTCCACAGCATCAAGTAGTGGCACCAGACTCCACAGAGGTTACGTAGAAGAAGCCACATTAGAAGACAAGCCCTCACAGACTACCCACATTGTGTTTGTTGTACATGGCATTGGGCAGAAAATGGACCAAGGAAGAATTATCAAAAATACAGCCATGTAAGTTCTTTGATGACTATATTCTACATCTAGTCTAAAACCCATACCTACGTCTAGGATATGAGAGAGATTAGCAGTTGACTTGTTCTACTGCCCTTTTCTCCAATGCCGCCGCCTCCTCCTGTACTCAGTCAAGTTTCTGAACCAAATCTGAAGAGTGATCCTAACTAGATGATGATGGTGGTGATGTTGGATTCCACCACCGCTGCCCCCATGTGCAGAAGAGGCAGCGAAGAATCCCTTTTTAAGTCTAATGTATTAAATCAACCTATATTAATCTCAAGGTGAAAGCAAGAAAGGTGCAGTTCTAAGTTTGGGTCTTATGCTCTGAACTGTAGAAACAGAATACTTCAAAGCTCTGAAAAAACTAAAGATTATTTATACTGCCATTTAGTAATTTAACCCATGCAGTTTATTGCTACCATAGAAAACTGAATGGTGAAGTTGCATGCTAAAAACAGTGGAACACTAGGCAGGTTATGTAGCTCGTTAATTCACATTCAGCTTGATGTTAATACCTCTTTGAGGGCCGGGAAGTTAGCTCAGTGGTTCCGGCACCTGTCTTGCAAGCGCAACGACCCGGGTTTGATTCCCCGGTAACCACATAACAATACTGGGTGTGGAGACCCACACCCAGCAGCAACCAGTACCACATACCACAGTGCTGGGCGTGGTGGCTCACGCCTGTCATCCCAGCACTCGGGAGGCAGAGGCAGGAGGATTGCTGTGATGTGAGTTGGAGGCTGAGCTGAGGGCCAGCCTGAACCACAAAGCGAGACCCTGTCTCAAAAAACCTAAAAAAAAAAACAAAACCTCTTTGAGGTGTTACTGAGAGATCGATAGGTGGATGGATGTGTATTTCAGCAATGTTAAGTTTGATGTCAAAGGGAATGTTAGAGTAAAAGTCCATCACAGATGTGACTTTGAGCTAATAATTGGAATAAAGAAAATCTGATCAGATTCAGCTTATAATAAGAACAAATCATTTGCTATTGAGAAAGCTTATC
>PVIR01011955.1:0-45892 GCA_004026965.1 Petromus typicus | reverse complement strand
TTTGGAGAATGAGAGAGAGTTTTATGTGGTTTTTAAAATAGAGTTTTAAAAAACATTAAGTGAAAAATTCATACTAATTATGACTTTAGGGATGAAATACTTTTGCCTGAGAGTCTGGAACTCAGCTCTCTGGAAATAGTCACCTATCCATGCCACCTAAGTCCCAAGGCAGTCATTGTTGGCCATCCTGATGAATGAAGTCTCATTTATTAATTCTTTTTAGAAATCTGTAATATATTTATACCACCTGACACTGAATGCTATTAAAATGTAATTATTAACAAATCTGATGAAACATTTATGTTATCAGAAATATTTGCATACATGCTGAAAAAGAATTTTAAAAACTGAAATTGATGGCACTTAAAGAATGATCAAAAGGATGGTCAAGCATAAAGCAGTTGTACATTAAGATGAATTTTATGGGGAAAATTAGATGGAAATAGAGGGGGAAAGGGGGATGATATAATGTTTTTACTTTTAAAATGGTAGTATTTATATCAGAATAGTTATGCTCAAAGGGGTCAAGTAGTATAATATTTTATTTTAAAATAACAGTGTTCACACCATAGTAGAATTCTCCACAACGACTTAAACTTTCATGAAACTTCAAATGTGCAGAGAGAGAGAGAGAGAGATCTCCACAGTTCTTTCAGAGACAAGAATAACATCGCGTTGGTGGGATGGTGACCGGGCAGGTCCTGAGTCATCCTCCCCCAGGTCAGCTGATGCTCAGCTTTGTCCAGAGCCGTGGAGTCCCTCAGGTGACCCCACTGGCGGCGGGTGTGAGTCAGTGGTGATGGACTCATGTGCACTCTTGAGTGATCTCTCCCCACCTCCCCTGTATGCATACTATCATATATCATCAACTGCATTTTGATTGTGTTCTGCCTGAGTACACAGTTTGGTACTATGTAATTATGCTTGAAATAAAAGAATCAGAAGCTGCCTTATTTACAAAGTAACTTATTACCAGAATGTTTCGTTTTTTCACTAAAATTTTGAGCTGGCCTCCCTTTTTGTCAATCAGAATAATTTACAGAGCAGAATTAACCACTTAAAAATTCTAGAAAGTAGTTCCTCATGCCAGCTACTTCTCAGTGAGTGCCATTAACTGACCAAGTCCCTTTGTTATAAAGGGGTGCTCTAGAACACAGAGACTAACTCAGTCATAACACGTGACATCTTTTCCTCTTAAGTATGCACAAGTAGTGAGAGCAGGAGACCAGTGAGCAGCTAGGAAAAGCATTTCCCAGGTGCAGTAGCCTTCTTGGTCAACACCACCCTCACCATTGTTTTAATCCTCTCTGTACTAGCTCAGTGGACCCACAGATCACAGCTACTTTGACAAGTATCCTCCCGAAAAGGGGGTGCCTCCGGATGAGCTGTCAGGCTGGGATAAAGACTTCTGATGGAAGAAAAGATGGTTCCTGCTGAGACATCACGGAAGAAGACTTTAAGGATCAATAATCCAACCCTGACTTGTTTTCGCTCTTCCAAGTATTATAGTATCTTCTGGAAGACCATTAGGGAAAGGAAATTTCTGCAAAGAGATGGAGGAGAGTGGTATGGATGTGGTTCTGAATTATAATGTCTCCTTTGGATGCTATGAATTATTCATGAATTCCATTCTATGCTTGTCTCAAATGGGAAAGGATACCCCCTTCCCATCTCCACCACCGGAACCATTTTTGCTGAAGTGGCATAGTTGGTTTTTTCTGTTGCTGAAACTTATTGCTCTTTCCCAATCATAGTTTTTTTTTTTTTTTTTCTTTGAATCCTAACGAGGTTTAACAAAGGTTTTGGTTTTTGAGCAAGCAGATCATACAAAGTGAAGGAAGAATACAGGGAATTTTGGAAGATTTCTCTAGCTCTCAATAATTTCGTGCACACACTATATTATTGTAAAATGATGGTTTGCAGAAATCTTGGTAATCCATAGAAGCTCCCGGCTTCCATCTGTTTTTAACCTAGAACTTTACTAATATGTTTCTGCTACTAGTCTAGGGAAAAGTTTAAATTTTACAAAGTGATAGTCTTCCTAAAAGGAATGAACCAATTAATCTAACCAGGTAATTTTATTCTGTTGGAGAACTTAGAAAAAATAAAGCAGAAATAATCTTTCTTTCTCCTGTGACCACTGTGAGACCTCAGAAATTTTTTCATAAGCTTTGTTAAAGTGTTAATAATTGGGCCGGGGATTTAGCTCAGTGGTTCTGGCACCTGCCTTGCAAGCACAAGGGCCCAGCTTTGATCCCCAGTAACCACATCCAACAATATCGGGCATGGAGACACATCTACCATCAATCAGTACCACATACCACAGTGCCAGGCATGGTGGATCATGCCTATAATCCCAGAACTCAGGAGGCAGAGGCAGGAGGATTGCTGAGGGTTCAAGGTTCGCCTGGGCTGCAATGTGAGCACAGGGTCAGCCTGAACTGCAATGGAGACTCTGTCTCAAAAAAAAAAAATAGTTATAATGTATGGTTAAAATTTTGGCCTTGAAAAAAATGTTAATCTTAGGTACTCAAATGTTTCTTACCAGAATAGAAAATATGTTGAAACAAAATTATGAAGATTTTTCCTTCCCTTTGAAGATAAAGAGAAAATCCATTAAGGTTGTAGACTTTGAAACTCTGAGATGATTTTAGACAATTTGATCATTGCCCCACAAAGTATAGAATGACCTCAATGATTTTTAATGAGAACCTTGTAGGCACATGCCAATCTACTGTACTTACATGGAATTAATGGCTCATTTTAAAGACACCTGAATCATGGATATGTTTATAATTTAACACATGCCATTGGAGAAGTGATAAGATTTTAGAGGTGCACCTAGCATCTGTCGTCTTCCTGTCTCCTCCTGGAAATCTTCCAAAGAATGAGTAGGATACTTTAGTGCTGGACACCAGTACTTAAGAGCTCGACTAGTGAATGTTTTCATGAGCTGCCTACGGCCACTCTCCTCCCCTCCTGTCAAGAAAAATGGAGAGCAGACCTTTCTCTGTATCTTTGAATCGGACAGTGAAAAAAACCCTCCTAAATTCCAGCATTATTACTCAAATGTATGGTTATATTTTTATATGATAATAGTCTATTGACCCCCTCCACACATTTTCACTATTGGGAGAGTCAGCTGTATGCTTCAGAAGACGTGAACCAGCAAGTGAGGCCAGCTTGAGAGTGGATCCTTAATAAATGAATTTCCACATTTAGAGTCCTTTGGCTGAACCAAAGAGTTTTTGTTTTCCGGAGAAGTATTTTTAAAGATAACGTATTGTACATAGAAGAATCATTTTTAACAGGATTGACATAACCTGCTTAAAGAATTTCTAAACTTTATAAAATATTTTTATTTTCATTTTCTTTGTATGTACTGTATGTTTTCCATGTATATATTTTAACATTACCAACATAATACAGGTAAGAAATTTATGTATTGGATGGATATTAGAACTGTACAGATATAATAGCAATGAGATTCTCAAAAGAGATCAGTACTTAAAAATTTTAAAGTCCTACCTATATGGAGAAGAAAACCAACTTGAAATATTACAGACCTACTTTGCCTGTGATTGGCCATGTCAGACGTCATCTCTACACGTGATCTGATTGTTGCCTTCGGATTACCTTATAAAGACGAAATATAAGCCCTTCACTCTTAATATCATCCCAACTCCACTACTTCCTAGCTGAGTCACTTTAGAAAATGATTTACTATTTTGAGTACCAGCTATCTCACTTGTAGAAAAAGGCAGAGTGAAGTAATATTTACTTTAAAAGCTTGCTTTGGCTATTCTAAAAAACATGCAGAATCTGTTGTCCAGTATCTGTGAAATAATCAATGCTGCATAGATAGGAGCTACTGTTACAATCTCTGTGAAAATTAAAGAGGCCTTACTCACCATGCCGTGCTGAACCTCATGTATCAGCAGTGTCTATGCACACACCCATATCACTTAGCCCTCACGTCTGTCCTTTATTTGTCTGCAGTCTACAAGTAAAGATGATGGTTGATCAAGCTTCACTGTATAAAATGAAGGGTTAATCTTCACCAAAAGGAAATGCATTATTAAGCTAACCTAAATTTTAATTTTTAATAAATTGAACACACACAGGAAAAGAGATAAAATTGTCCCCATTTGTATAAATTCATCGTATACCTAATAATTAAGTCATTCTTAATCTTTATTTTGTAAAGTGAAATATTAATTTTTCATTCTTGAATTCCTTCCAGGTGGGAATGACTTTTCATAATTATAGTTTCTTAGTCTTTTCTCAAAATATTAATGTGTCTGGAAGGAAGAGGACATAATAAAAATAAGAAATAGTAAAAAATGATCTGTGTTTGAATTCTAGCTCTTCCCAGGTTTACATGATCTCAATAAAACATTTCTTTGTGCATTTGTAATTTGCAAATACACATTTAAAGTTTTATTACATTGGGCTGGAATATTAATACTACAGTTATTGATAATCATTTGAAAAGATGTGCACATACATTTCTTTTGGCATAATAATAATAATGTTTTCTATTGTCAGTCACCAAGAATACTTGCATTTATGACCACATTCATACAAAATTCTAAATTAACCCAGAGCTAATACTGACCATAACTATACATCTCACTCACAATTTAACTCTGATATGTTTTGTCTGGCTTGGTCTCCATTACAGTGACTATAAATCAATCACCACAAAATTTTATTATTTGAAACAGCCATTTGTTACTTTCCTATATACTGTGAGTCAAAAACTTAGATAATATGTAGCAAATATACTTGGTCTCTATGCCACAATATCTGAGGCATCAGCTGGGAAGAATGACAGTGACTTACAGCTGGGACCTAGAATGGCCCGAAGCCTTGGTCATCTGTGTATCAGTAGGCTTTCTCATTGCTGAGACACAGGGCCTGACTGCTGCAGCTTGAAGGATGATAAGTTTAATTTGGCTTAAGGAATTCAGTCTGTGGTGAACTGGCACCAAGCAGGAGCATCGTGGTGGAGCAAAGGTGCTTAATTCATGGTGGCCGGGAAGCAGAGCAGGGGAACAGTGCGAGTGGAAGATATTAGGGGAGAGATAGAGTACTCACACCCCTCCATGGCCCACACAGACTGGCCCAGAGGTGTGCCTAGCCACTCTGCAGGTGTCTCCTAACCCAGTCAAATTAACGTATCATAATTCATGGTCACAACTCTCATTTTTTGTGCCTGATCAGAGGCTACTCGGAGGTGAGGAACTGTGGATCAGGCGACCTACACATGTGCACTCCATGGCTTGAATTTCACCATAATGCAATCCTTAAAATAGACTCCTTTCATGACAGCATAAGGCTCCAAGAGCGAATGTGCCCGTCAGCAAGGACAGGAACACTGTCTTTATGAATGACACTTCTTTTTTAGGCTAGGTCTTGTTTTTGTAGTTCAGGCTGGCCCTGAGCTCACTAGGTAGCCCAGGCAAACCTCTAACTCACAGCAATCCTCCTGCCTCTGCCTCCCAAGTTCTGGGGTGATAGGTGTGAGCCACCATATCGGGCTGAAGGACACTTTTGAAGTCATATAACTTCTCCCACAGTCTGTTGGTGGAAACAGAAGCCCCCCACCCCAAGTGGAGATGGGACATGGGTTTAAACTTCTTAATGAAGAGAGTTTCAAGGAATTTGTAAGCAAGTTTCAAAACTACTGTGACCCACTTTTTGATCATACATTAATATGATCTACAACCAAAGTCTTTCCCTCTCAAGATCCTCTCTAAGCACATGTCAAGTTCATGTTTAAGGTGCAAGTTCTTGTCATTAAATCCATCTTGAGTGTGGAGGAGGCTCCTGAGTATATTCTCATAGGTCTAAAACACCATGAAATAACATGCACTGAATAGTGAAATGAGCAAATGATAATAAGACAGATCCTTCCATTTGAAGAGGGGCAGATGGGGGGCATGAAGAAGCCACTGGCCTGCAGTAACTCTGACACTTGGGCTGACATGTGGTAACTGTCCTCCGCTTAGTCCTCAGTGCTGGCCCTTGTGAGGTTTTCTGAGCTCTTGGTTCTGCCATTGGAAGCCTTGGCCGTGCCTTCCTTTTCCAGAAGATGCAGCCAGTATTTGCAACCAAACAGATATCTCCGTCACTCCCTCACTCTTTAAAATTTGGTGATAGTAATGCTTCGCTTCAGTTTGCTGTCTCTGTGTTTTTAGTCAAAGGTGAAAGCTTTCTAGAACAGCTTCGTGGGTTTGCTATGTACGAATCCATGACCTACTTTGTTAGTCAAAAGCCATTGTTGCAAATCTTCTCTATAAAAATTCTGTGAGACAGTACTCCTAATAGTCTTAGAAATTCTGGTCTTTTCTCTAGCACAGAGGATGGAGTGTAGGGTCCCTGCACAGAGCGACCTCTCCAGCCTGTATTTTTTATTTTGAGACAGAGGGAGTCTTACTACATCACTGAGTTGCTCAGACAAGACTCCAACTTGCAATTCTCCTGCCTCAGCCTCTAAAGTGCTGGGATCATAGGCATGTGCCGAGGTGACTAGCTAGCAGTTCTAGTTTTGTACTGCACATGCTTAAAGGTGCTCCAGAGGTCTGTTCCAAAGGGGAGGGAGGCGGTTGTCAAAGTCGCTTCCAATGATGCTATCGTAAAAACACCCTTTGTAATTTCTTCCTCCTGAGTACAGGTGACACCAGGTGACTTTCTTCTAAAAAAAGAGGATATAGCAAAAATAATGGGACGTGACTTCTCAAAAGAGAGTGAAGGCACTCTGCTTCTGTCCTTGCTGCTAATTGGGAAAGAAAACTGGACATAAAGTGGGGAAACCAAGGATGAGTAAACAGAAGAGAAAATTGAATTCTGAAGGAAAAACTAGAGTTTGTTGTGACATCCAGAATCCATGTGTTCAAGCTGGAGCCTGCATCTGTCCTTCACTGTGGCTAACTTGCCACTAAGGTAGCCTGTAGAGTATACAAGTACCTTTCACATGTGCCCAGTTCAGAGTCTAAAGATGCTGAAGGAGTCCACTGCCTGGAGCTGGAGAAGCCCTGGTCCTGGTTCTTGCTCATTCTCAACAAGGTGAGGCCTCAGGTCAGCAGCAATCCATCTGAGGGGCACAGGCCTGGGTTTTAAGTGGACTTCCAGCGTGTGAGGATGGCAGCTGCTTTTGTCTGCCCTTTGGGTCTTCTGTAAAATTCTCAGCCCTTACTTGGAACTGTGTAGAGAAAGGAATTCTGGGAAAAACTATTTCTGGCTTAGCTAAATTGACATAGTACAAACTTGCTCAGTTTGAGTACTACCAAATATAATTGTCCATGCATAGTTTATCTAGTTAGAATTTTTAGGTAATGAGATTTGACTTTTCTCTGTCTACCAAGTCTTTATCAAAATGTATTTAGGACACAGGCCACACAATTCAGCAGCAACAATAATTGGTCTCAGGTGACTTACAGACCAGCTCTAAACTGACTTACAGCTGGAGCAGTTTCCATTTTGGGAGACATGACATTGAGATACTTGGAGTGTAGTTGTTGGGTGCTAAATTTTAAATAGTACAGTGAAAAGTAACATAAAGTTTGTTTTAGTAAAAACTTCCCCAGAGAGGGAAAAATAATAGGGAACAAAATCAGGAGACAGAGTGATGTGATAAAGAAAGAAGAGCTACTCAGTCCTGGAAACCAAGTATAGCAAATGGAGCTTCTTTTCTGGGCAGGTAGGAGAAAATGGGAAGACTTGGTGGAACTCAGTTTGACCGAGATCCAATTATCTAATCTTGCAATTTAAAATTCAAGGAGATCCTCTTGTTGTAAATGAATCATGAAATGCATGATTTTAGAGCACGGCCCTTTTCTGTGTTTGTGTTTGGACAGCTGTTTGAATGTTGTGTGTTCAGATTAGGAACAGAACTTAGGAAAGATAGTCAAAATATTAAAGCGTGCATAAAAGCAAACAAAAAAAAAAAAAAAAAGAGAGAGACATGAGTCCAAGCCAAAGGAAGTTAAGCTGTGCCAGCTGTGGTGGTGCGTGCTGGTAATCTCAGCACATTGGAGGCTGAGGCAGGAGGATTGCAAATTGAAGTTAACAGATTCAACCTGGGCATCTTAGTGACTTACACTCTGGCTCAAGTTAACAAATAAAAAGTTCTTGGGATGTAGCTCAGTACAGAGGCCATGGGTTCAGTTCCTCAGTACCAGGAAAAACAGTAACAACAATAATATTTTAAAATGTTTTTTTAAAAAAAGTTAAAAAACAAAAACAAAATGCTTTGAATTTTTTCATTTCCTTTTTCATTTGCATATGAAACATTAATTTAGGGAATTGTTATTTATATAACATATTTTCATCACCTTCAACCCCTCATATCTCTTACTCTCCTTATCCATTCTATCTTCTCCAAAAAGTCTGCCACTACATACTCTTAACTTGTTTATATTTGAATTTCTCATTTAAGAGAAACCACTTCTGTGTCTGACTTATTTCAATTAGAATTATGTCTCCAGAGCCATCTATTTTCCTACAAATGACTCAGATTCACCATGGGTAAAATAATGTCAAATAAAATTCCATTCTGTGTATATACCAAATGTTCTTTATCCATTCATTTGGTGACAGGCATCTAGGCTGTTTCCAGAACAGAGCTTTTGTGGATTGTGTGGCTATAAACTTGAGAATGCATGTACCACTCTAATATGATGTGTTTTAATCTTTCAGGAATTTACCCAGGAGAAGTATAATTGAGTCAAATGAAATTTCAATTCTTAGCTTTTTGTGGAATCTCCATACTGATTTCCATAGCAGTTGTATTATTTTCATTCCCATTAACAATGTGGAAGGATTTATTTTCCTCACATCTTTGCCAGCGTGTTACTCTTGTTTTATTTTGTTTTTGATGATAGTTACCCTGACTGGAGTAAAATGGAATCTCCAAGTTGTTTACATTTCTCTGATGGCTAAAGATGAGAAACATTTCTTCATGTACTTATTGGCAATTTGTACTTCTTTTGAGAAGTCCATCTTTAAATCACTTGCCCAATTTTTGAATGGATTCTATCTAGGAGGGAACATTACTTTTGGAGGGAGTTATTTGTATATTCTAGATCTTAGTCCCCTGTCAGAGGCATAGCTGGCTGGGAACATTTTTCCTGTTTCATAGATTTCCTCTTTACTCTGTTGATTGTTTCCTTGGCTGTGCAGAGGTTCTTAATGTCATATAAACCCATTTGTTGATCCTTGGTATTATTTCTTATTCTATTGGAGTTCTGTTTAAGAAGTCCTACATGGGCCTGTGGCTTCAAGGTTTGCTCTTATGTTATCCTGCAATGTTTCTGTTTTTATATTTAAGTCTTCTATCCATTTTGATTTTATTTTAGTCCATGGTGAGAGATAAGGTTCTAATTTCATTCTTTTGCACATCAATAACCAGTTCTCTGAGCACCATTTGTTAAAGAAGCTCTCATTTATATAGTGTATGATTTTTTTGGCTCCTTTGTCCAAGATCAAATGGCCGAAGGTCCTTGGGGTGGTTCTGGGTCTTCAGTTCTATTTCATTAGTTGACATGCATATCGTTTTTGTACCAATAACACTTTCATTTTATATATTACAGCTTTGTAGTATAGCTTGAAGTTGGGAGTTGCAACTCCTCCCACTTTGCTCTCTTTTGCACAAGATTGCTTTTGTTTTTGAGTCTCCTCTGGTTTTGTATAAATCTTTCTTTCTTTTTTTTTTTTTTTTAAAGACAGTGTCTCACTTTGTAGTTCAGGCTGGTCCTGAACTCACTATATAGCCCAAGCAAGCCTCGAACTCAGCAGTCCTCCTGCCTCTGCTTCCCTAGTGCTGGGATTATAGGCAAGAGTCACCATGCCCGGCACTGTAGCATGTGGTTCTGAAGCATGTGGTGGGCATAAGTCTCCACATCCAGCATTGTTGTATGTGATTACTGGGGATCAAACTCGGGCCCTTGCACTTGCAAGGCAGTTGCTGGAACCACTGAGCTAAATCCACAACCTGGGTTGGTACAAATCTTAAGGTTGTATTTTTCTAGATCCATGCAGAATGTTCTTGGTATTCTAATAGTATTACATTAAATCTATATATTATCTGACTAATTTTACCATTTTAATAATATTTGTATTTACCCAAGAACAAAGGAGATCTTTCCACTTTCTGATTTCCTGTTCAATGGCTTCCTTTAGATTTGAATAGCTTTCATTATCAAGGTCTTTTACTTTCTCAGATTGATTCCTATTTATGTAATTTTTTGGAATTTTTGTAAAGGAGATTGATTCCTGACCTCTTGGGTTTGTTATTGGTCTACAAGAATGCTATTCATTTTTACATGTTATTTTGTATGTTCTTCCTTTTGTGAATTTGTTTATTGGTTCTAAGTGTCTTCTGGTGAAGTTTTTCTGGTTTCTATATATGTAATCATAGTATCTGCAAACAGATAATACAACATGTTCCTTTCTTATTCAGGTCATTTTATTTTCTTGCTTTATCACTTTGGGCAAAATTTCAAGTATATATCGAACAGGACCAATGATAGTGGGCACCTTTGTCTCATTCCTGTTTTAGCAGGAATGCTTTCAGATTTTGCCAACTTGGAATAATGTTGGATGTGTGTTGTATCATTTATGGATTTTATCAATTTGAAGCAAGTTCCTTCTACACATGTTTTCATCAAGATGGAAACCAGGTCCTTGCACTTGCAAGACAGGCACCGGAACCACTGAGCTAAATCCCCGGCCAGGAACTAACTTTTTAACTCATTGATCCTTTGTATTGTTTTTAAGTCTAAATTTCATTGATTTCTTCTCTAGTCTTTTTCTCACTAATTGATTTAGATTATATTATTCTGGGATTTCTGGGGCATTGAGGTTATTTATTTGGGAACACTTTTCTTAAAAGTATGTGTTCTTCACAGTAAATTGCTCTCTAAGCACTGCTTTCATTATATTTCATGTGTTCTGATATGTTATGTTTTCATTGTCATTTTATTCTTTTATTCTTATTTCTTCCCTGATTTTCTTCTCTGAGCCACTGAGTGTCCAAAATCCTATTATTCCATCTCCATATTTTTGTGTAGTTCCTGTAGAGACTTTTCATTTTTAGTTTCATTCCATTGTGGTCTGATATGATGCAAGGGGTATTTCAATTCTTTTGCATTTATGGAGATATGATTTATAGCCTAAATCATGACCTATTTTGAGGATGGGTTAGGGAGTTGCTCAGAAGAATGTGAATTCTGCTCTCAGTGAATAAGACACTCTATAGTGATCTGTTAAATCCATTTGTCCTATGATATGGTTTAGCTCCGATACTTACTTTTCATTAGTACATGCCGTACATAATATTTACATTCATCTTACAGAGTAGATCCATGTAGTTAACATATCAGTTCTTTTTTTTTCTTTTCTCCTCCCTCTCTCCTGCCTCTCCCTCATTTCCCATCCTTCACTTTATTTTTTTATTATTATTTTTTTATTTTTTTTAAGGTTTTTCGAGACAGGGTCTCGCTTTGTGGTTCAGGCTGGCCCTGAGCTCAGCCTCAAACTCACATCACAGCAATCCTCCTGCCTCTGCCTCCCGAGTGCTGGGATTACAGGCGTGAGCCACCACGCCCGGCACTGTGGTATGTGGTACTGGTTGCTGCTGGGGTGAGTCTCCACGCCCAGGATTGTATGTTGTTACCGGGGGACTGAACCCAGGTCCTTGTGCTTGCAAGACGGGCGCCAGAACCACTGAGCTAACTCCCTGGCCCCCATCCTTCACTTTATTAAGCTCATGTCAGTGAGTAGTTGATACTGTACACGACACACTTCACTTCTTTTTCTATCCCTCCTCCACTTCTTGGTCACCTCATTTGGAGAAGAGCTCTCATTTCATTTTATCTGTTTTTTTTTTTTTAATTTTGCTGTTTGTTTATATATTGAGTTTCTCATATAAGAAAGACCATGCCATACTTATGCTCACGTGCCTGATTTATTTTATTTTCATTGTATATCTGTTTTCCTGCAAATGACTTTAATTTATCCATCTTCATAATGGCCATATTTTCAATATGACCATATTTTTAATTCATTCACTTGTTAATGGGCATGCAGATTACTTCCAAAACTTACCTATTGTGAATTGTGCTGCTACAAGCATGTATATGTATATTTTCTGTCTTTAACTCTACAACATGACATGAACAGCTAAGTTGAATGGAATTTCTTTTTGAGTTTTTGAGGAATCATCTTACTGACTTCCCTAGTGGTTGTACTAGTTTACATTCTCAACAAGAATATATCAATTTATCACATAATGATAAACTTGGGCCAGGAGGTACAGAAAATAGCTGTGATAGTTCTTTGTGGGTTTTCTGTCAGGATGATTTATCTATTGGTGAGAGAAGGGTATTCCCCACTATAATTATAGTATAGTTTTTGTTTTATGAAATCGGGGGCCCTAGTATTCAATGTATATATATTTACAGTTATAATCTCTTTTGGCAAATTTTTCCTCTTAGCAGTATGTGGTGACCTTAATTGTCTCTTCTGATCCAATTTGATTGAAATCAGCCACCAGAAATCAGAGTAACTACTCACTTTTGGAGTCCAACTGCAAGAAATATCATGTTTCATACTTATCTTTTCCAGTCTCTGTGTTTCTTTCTGGATGAGATGCATCTATTATGGATATCATATAATTTTCTTTTTTTTAAGGTTTTTTGAGACAGGGTCTCGCTTTGTGGTTCAGGCTGGCCCTGAGCTCAGCCTCAAACTCACATCACAGCAATCCTCCTGCCTCTGCCTCCTGAGTGCTGGGATTACAGGTGTGAGCCACCGCGCCTGGCACTGTGGGATGTGGTACTGGTTGCTTCTGGGGTGAGTCTTCACGCCCAGTATGGTATGTGGTTATACCGGGGATCAAACCCAGGTCCTTGCGCTTGCAAGACAGGTGCCAGAACCACTGAGCTAAATCCCCGGCCCCATATAGTTTTCTTTTTGATCCAATCTGTTAGTCTGTGTCTTTTGATTGAAGAGTTAGGATATCTATATTCACAGTAATTATGGAAGGTTTTTACTGATTCTTGTCATTATAATTTTTCCTGTGCTTATATTCTCTCTTTTGGGCTTTTCAGTGATATTAGTCTCCATGTCTGTTTGAGTTTTATTTAGTATTTTTTGTAATATTCATTTAATGATTATGTATTTACTATGGTTTTTAAAATCATAGAACATCTCTATTTCTCCAATTTTGAAGGATAATTTTGTAGGATATAGTCATCTGGATTGGTGATTATTTTCTTTTAAGATTTGAGAAATTTCACCTCATGTTCTGCTTGCCTTTAAGGTTTGTGTTGAGAAATCTTCTGTTGTTTTGATAGGCTTGGCTTTGCAAGTCACTGTGCTTTTCTCTACAGGCTTTGAGTATTCTTTCTTTCTTCTGAATTTTGTGATATTGACTATAATGTGTCAGAGAAAGGTTCTTTTCTGGTTATGTCTATGTGAATAAAATTTTATAGACTTTCTGATGACTCTCTTTGCTCCTTATCTCTTATTTCTGGCCTGTCTCCACATGTAAGGATACATATTCAGGCTTCTGCTTGATAGCAGCTGACAGTTTACTTCTTCAGATATTTTTGGCTATTTTTAAAAAGTGTTGACGTCTGTTTCCATCAGATATCCTGTGCCCTGTTCCTCTAACTTCCCCTTCACTCCCAGGAAAAATATTTCCTGTCACCAAAAGTCTCTCTGCTGCATGCATGCATATCATTTAATTAAGTATCTGATTAATTCTCTCAGCCAATATTTGTGCAACTACTGTGCATCAGACCATTCTAGTAGGTTCTGTATTCAACAATGACCACCATATACCTCCACCAAAAAATATAAATTTCAATTCAAAGAGGATGGTATATTACAATTTTTTTTTTTTTAAGTTTGAGACAGGGTATCACTTTTTAGCCCTGGTTGGCCCTGAACTCACTATGTAGCCCAGGCTAGCTTTGAACTCACAGCAATCTTCCTGTTTCTACTTTCTGAGTGCTGGGATTAGTAGGTGGTACTGGGGATCAAACTCAGGACCTTGCATTTCTGAGACAGGTGCTGGAACCACTAAGCTCAATCCCTGGTGCTGTATTACAAATCTTAAACCAGTTCAAGCTGAGTGTAAGTTTATGTGTAGAAAGATATTAGTTTCTGTAATTTAAGTTACCACTCTTAAGCTTCCATGTCCTGGTGAGTAAGGGATAGGAAAGAGAGGAAATTAGAAGGATGTTTTAAAGTTGATCCAGTCAGATATGTCGCGCAGTTCCTTTAAGACAGTACTTTTCAAGTTTTGGCATGTATCACGTTTTTGTTTGGAAACTGATCACGTATCAAAGTCAGACTCCATCCTACTTTGAGGAACGTGGACCTCTGTTGAAAACCCAGCTGATTACGCTTAACCATGAAGTCTGACAGCCAGGGAATTCTTAGTCTGTACATGAAAATGCTCAGATTATCATCCAGCATTTCTTCTCGTTCCATTTCTTACCTAGATGAGGGAAGTTTCCAGGCTCTAAGGAAAAATGTTTATGTGGTTACACTTTGTCAGATGTTTGTGATCAAAGTCTGCTGTTAGAGAAGCTTGTCATTTTCTCTTGCTGGTTGGGTCAGGGCCTAAGGCCTCCCTCAGGGGCTTATCCCCTCTGTGACTGCAGCACTAGTGACGCTGAGGGCTGTGATTACTTTCTGTCCTCCCTACTACACAGCCTACTGCTCCCTACTAGGACCCCTAGAAAGTTTTTGATTCTCTTCCCACAGTATAGAAGCCAAGAAGCTCATACTAACTGCAGCCCAGACCTTCTGCCTGCCCCGGGTCTCCGTGCTGCTGCCTGTATGAAGAAGCTCCCACACAGCCTTCTCCCCTCTAACTTCCTTCCCATAACTCCCAGAGAGGAAGCTTTACTCAGGGGTCTGTCTGGACATCTCCTGCCTACACAAAACTCTTGTCTTTCCCATATGGCCTGATCCTCTCTAGGTAAAGGAGGAGATACAGGAATCGAGATAATCCTTAGATGCTTTTAATTCTTCTTCTGAAAAGTATTTGTTCATTTCAGATGACCATTTTTGAATTGGGTCTTTAAATTTGGGTGGGCAGATTTTTCAATCTCTTTATATATTCTAGATAGTAACCCTTTGTCTGAGGAACAGCTGGTAAAGATTTTATCCCACGTTGTTGGTTGCCTTTTTGCTCTGTTGGTGGTTTCCCTTGCAGTGCAGAAGCTTTTTAAAAGAATGAAGTCCCATTTGCTGCTTTCTTCTGCCAATTCCTTGCTATAGAGGTTTTATTCAAGAAGTCTTTCCCTAAGCCAATGTCTTCAAGACTTTTACCTAACCTGTTTTGCAGCAGGTTTAGTGTGTCTGTTTTAATATTTAGGTCTCTTATCCACTTTGATTTTAGCTAAAGCAGTGAAAAAGCTAGGTCTAGCTTTAGCCTTTGGCAAGTGAAAGCCCAGTTTTTCCAGCACCATTTGTTAAAAAGGATAATCCCGAGTGCAATCATGATGTGTATATTTAATGTACTAATAAAGATAATAATAATAATAATAATAATAAAAAGGACAATCCCTCAGGATGAGTTTGGCCTTTGAGCTTCAGAAGTTTAATGCTACCTAAGAGCTATTAGAATTAGTCTACAGTTGGAGGGTTTTAGAAATTGATTCCCAGGAAGCAAAATCAAGATCCTATTAAAAATTTAAAGAGAATTATTTCTTCTTTGCAAAAGTAAATAAAGAAAAGACTGCCACTGAAGTGAGAGATGCTGTAATACAATTAGATGGGATTCAGGATAGAGTGACTGCCAGCCAGGAAAAGGATTTGCAGAAATGCTAAGGAAATGCCCTTCTGTGTCTGTGACACTTATGCCTAGGCTGAACAGCGACCAGGAAACAGGCTTGACACAGTGCAGGAAGAAGGATCCAGACAGAGACATCAAAGCAAAAGCTTCAGCGCAGCAATGAATCTGGCATATTTCAGGGCAGAAAGGAGAGGTGTGAGTACCCTGAATGGAGAGACTTCAGAAAGGAGGGAAAGTTCTCATTATGAGTCTGGTAGACGAGGTTTCTATCTTAGATGAACTATGAAGATGTGTGTGTGTGTGTGTGTGTGTGTGTGTGTGTGTGTGTGTGTATTTCTGAGTGTAAGAGGAAGTTGATCTGCCTTATGTTTTCAAGTGATCCCTCTGATGTTTGCAATGTCATATGGCATGGGTGGGTAAACAAAGCAGGCAGACCCAGTAGTGAGCGGTTGAATCACTAAATTAGGAGTGATCAAAGGAGGCCAGGCCCAGACAGGATACTGTGGGTCTTAGACGAAGTATGTTGGCTCAACTAGCTGTGTTTGGAGAAAGGGGAAAATATGAAAGAAATAAAAGAAATAAGAGGATTATTTGTGGCATTTTCAAGGCTCGGGATGAGTAATCATATACATGTACATGCACATGAAACGTACCCATGCACACATGCGTAAATGTGCATGTGGGTGGAACAGCCTTCTCTAGTGAGTTTTCAGATTATGTTCTCAGTTATTTCAAGTGAGGATGCAGATATCGGTGATTTGGTGAGTACAGGTGTGCATGGTTAGAAAAAAAAAAGAAAATAAAATTCACCTCTTTAACACTTAATAGGTGGTGTGCTAAGTGCTTTCTATGTCTTATTGCACTTCAGTTTTTACCTCCACTGTATGCGCCTAGTGTTTCTATCATTTAATGAACAAAGGAGAAAAAAGAACATACTCAAGTGTAGTGAAATAGCAGTTTTAAACAACCTACTGTATTTACCATATTCATTGTTGATGCTCAGAATCACTAATGTTGTTACCAGTATTACAACCACAGATGAAATGGGGAGAGATTTATTCTGTTGTGATTTTCTGGGTCAGTACTACCTAAAATATAAGACTTTACCTTTCATGAACTAACAAATCACATGTAAAAGCTATGATAAAAGATATTCTCAAATATTCATTGTACCAAAGTGTCAGAGAAAGTGTACATGTTATATACAAGTATGTAATGGTTTTTAAAGGTACAGTCTTGAGGAACATTTTAAATTTAACCTTTTAATTGCTACTGTTTTTCAGTGGAACAAAACTGAATTGGGAACACTAGCTTTCTCTCTTTTATATTTGGTCCTTTAGTCTATTTTTAGTTTTTACATTGAAACTCAACATTCATTTAACAAACATTTTTTGGGTGTATAGGTATACATTGATCCAGAGAACAACTCAAATGACACTCTACAAAGAATTTATCAGTTATGGTAGTTTTCTAAGATTTTATGTCTTTTTATTACGCATTAATGACATGCCTTAATTCAGTAGACTTTTCATATTACAGAGGGATACTGTACATATGTAAAATAATCATTGTGTAATACTAAGGAAAAGAAAACAGCTAAAACTGTAAGGTTTTCACAAGTGTTTTAAATATATTTGTGTATGAGAGAAAAAGAACAAAATTAACATGACAAAATGAGTGTGGATCTCTGAGTGAAATAAATATAGATTATTCTCAATATCTACTTTATTATACTTTTAAGATTAGCTAAACTTCTTCAGTAAACATTTGATAAGGACCAAGTTTTTTATTGCATTAACATGCAAAATACAGTCTACCCGCTCCCCTTTTTCATCAGCTTCCAAAATGTCCTTAGCTAGAGGCCCAGTGTTGCACAGCAGATATCTAGAATTATTCACCTTGTATAATTGAAACTTTCTACCTGGTCCAATTAATTGAAATTGTCCACTTACCTGGAAGAAGAGACTCTGGGAGTGATGATCAGATCGTAGGGTGCTGTACTCAGGGAACTCATCCACTCACATTCACAGCTGAGTATGCTGTTATGAGGCGGGGCCCGGTTGGAAATGGATCCCTTTCCCCTGGCTATGCTTCCCAGGGGCCACGAGGTGACCAGCATTGCCCTACCACTGCTTACCCCATAATGCTGCTGGGTTGGCTCCGTGGTCACTTACTGAATGCAGAACTGGGGACCAGCTCGGCCTCTTTTATATGGCTGATGTCAGACAATTCATTCAGCAAAGATGACTGATAAGATGCCCAGTGAGAAGCCCTTCCCCATTTTCCTAGTGTCCAGATCCAGCCCACCACCATTCTAGACACCAACAGGAGAGGAATCCTGCCACTTTGTCCTTTCAAGTCTTATACACTTAGCGCAGTTTTCTAGGTTCCTCCGTAGTGGCTAATATGGCAATATTTTCTTATATTGCAAGGCTGAATAATATTCTATTTAGTGTTCATACCACATTTTCTTTATCCTCTCATCAACTTCTGGACATTTGTTTTCTCACATATTTCAGCTATTGTGAATAATACATCAAAAAGCATGAGAATGCAGATATAGCTTTCAGATCTTGATTGTAAATTTTTGATATAAATGTGGAAAGCACATGGTATTCAGTTTTTAGCTTTTCAGAGTAGCCATCCCATTTTACACTCTTACTAATGGTTTTTGATGGTTCACATCTATCTACACTATCATTATACTTCTTCTTATATTGGTAATAGCTCCCATAGCAGGATTGATGATATACCTACCATATGATAGTATTATCTGCATTTTCTTAGTAATTGGTGAAATGAGTAACTTTTCCTGTACCTGTTGGCCATTTGTATGTCTTCGGAGAAATAACCGTTCAAGTCCTTTATTTTTTCATTGTTACTAGCTACTTTCCTATAAAGTTTTAAGATTTAAATGAATAAAATCAGAAATAAAAGATTTGCAAGTACAACTTATGCCACAGAAATAAAAAATGTCACAGGAGACTATTGCTAACAACTTTGTACCAGCACATTGGATAAATTAGGAGCAATGGATAGATTTCTAGAACTATGCAGCTTACCCTGGCCAAGTCACATAGAAATTAAAGAAAAGGACTTGGGTCAGTAATCAAAATTTCAGTAAAATCTCAAAACAACATGGTTTCACTGGGTTTTCCACTGACATTCAAAGAAGAGTTAACAACAGTCTTTTTCATCAGACTCTTACTCAATGAATGAAGAGTGACGGTTTCCAAGCTAATTTTGTGATCCCAGCATTACTCTGCTAAACAGAACAAGAAAAGATATGAAAAGTTCAATATTCTTAGTGACTATAGATGAAAATATCCTCAACATAATACTAGCGAACTAAATTCAAAGCACATTAAAAGACCATATACCATATACCATAACTAAGTAGAATTTATATCTGGGATGTGAGGATGGTTTGCCATGTCCCAGTAATTTGTTATGAATCATCTTATTAACAGAATGAAGAATAAAAATCACCTGATCATACAGGCATGATGGTACATTTTTGTAATTCCAATACTTTGGGAGGCTGAAGCAAGAGAATCTTTGAGCACACTCTGGACACTTGATGACTTACCAAGACCTTGCCTCAAAAACTTTTAAAAGAGACTCATAGTATACCTCTGTATGAAAGCCCTGGGTTTAGTCTCCAGTATGAAAATATTTTTAAAATCATATAATCCTCTCAGCCAAAAGTTTTTAAGCAAATTCAACACTCCTTCACTATAGAATCTTAACACTAGGCAAAGACATTTTCCTAAACATATGAAAGGCCACATATGACAGGTCTGCCATTCATATCAGAGACTTGATGGTGAAAAACTGAGAGCTTTTCCTCCAAGACCAGAAACAAGATAATACAGTAATATTCATTCCACATCTTTTCAATACTGTACAGTCTTGGATGTTTTTGTCAGAGAAGTTTGTCCACAGAAAGAAATGAAAGGCATCCAACTGAAAAAGAAATAAAATTATCTGTATTTGCCAATGATATATCTTACACACTATTTGGAAAACCCTAGACACTCCACACAGCAACAAAAACAGAGAGTTCTTAAATATATAAACAAGAACAACTCAATTCATAAAGCTCTGGGATACAAGAATTCTACTGTCAAACTTGAAAAGTCATGCATACCCTACACTAAAAGCACACCATCACCAAAGGAAAATTAAGAAAATAATTTTCAGAAATAACAAAATTGTTGGGAGTAAATGACCATGAAGATTAAAGACTTGAAGATTGATTAAATAAATTAGAAGAATTAATGGAAGGACATTCTGTGTTAGGAGCTGGAAGACTTAATGATGGTAAATTCCATACTGTTTGACAGAGTCTACAAACCCAGTGGAGTCCTTTTCAAGATAACAATGGCAGTTTTAAGGAATAGAAGAAATGATCCTGAAATTCCTGTGCAACTAACTATAACAGATTCAGATAGTGAACATACTCTTGAGTAAGAAGAAAAAGATGGAAACAACCCATTTCCTGATTTGCAATGTGTTAGAAATCTACACGAAGTAAAACAATATAGCACTGCTGTTAAACAGGTACAATTGACCGGTGGAACAGAATAAAAAAGCTAAAAATAAGTATCACAATAAATAAAGTCAATAAGGGTCCCAACATTGTAGGGACAGATGGCTACAAAACATCTTGAAGAACATATAGGTGGAAAGCATCACACTGCTGGTGTTGGCAGGGATTTCTTGCATATGACAATAAAAACATGGGCAGCAAAAACAAAAATAAGCAAATTGGGGTGTAACAAGCTACTGAGCTCCAACACAGCAAGTAAAGTATAACAGACTGAACAGGTACGTGCAGGTTGGGAGAAATTATTTTCAGTCATACATCTGATGAAGCATTGGCATCTAAAATATTTGCAGTTACAAATATGACAAGGGGGTATTGTTTAATATACCAAGTTTAAAGAATGCCAACTGTATGGTACAGCTGCTCTCACGGCCTGCTCGGCTGTATTACAGCATGTCTTTCTTTCACAGGAGTCTACAATATCTCTGCTTTGTGAACTAGATCATGCAAGAGTCCAATAAAGATATGATTAGCTTTTATACAGTTTTTAAAAATTTTACATAATGGGCTTATCGCTATCTTTGCTGTACTCTTTTAGTTTGCATTGATGATAGGCAAGTATAAAAATAAGTGAATGAAATTGTTGTTAATGTTGAAAGAAATGCTAGTATTCAAGGAAATTATGTAGAGAATCATGTAATGTTCCAGTTTTTTAAAACTCTAAAAGTGGAAAGAGTAAAAATCTAAACTTTTTAGACATATTTTATATGATCAAAAATTTATATAAACCAGTTTACAAAATATACAAATAGGAATGCCAAGCAATACCATTTTGATGCAAAATAATGTGCTTTTATCAGGAGGAAAAAAACACACTTCTGTATAAAGTAGGGAAATGATAAAAATTTAGAATAAATATGCAGCGTCCCCAAGAATATTACTTTAGGCGAGTAGGGCAGTGCTTATACAGCAGAGTAAGTTATAATGTGTTTGCTAAATATTTGACTTACTCTATCATTGCCAAATTTTATTTATCTTTCGTTCTTTTGCTGCCACACTAATGTTTACCTTGATTGCTACTGTTTAATCAAACTGCACATTCATATGTTCTACTGCCAGGATATTAGATGTTTTTGTATTTGTTGCTAAACGTGTACAACACAATTCTTCCCCTTTCATTCCCTAAATCCTTTTCATCTTCCAACTTCTCTATGAGAGAGCCAAAGAGCCTCCTAACCCAACATCCGTGGTGTATGACAGCCAATCAGCTTGCAGAAAGATATGAGCACAGGAAAAATCACAGAAGAAGCAAGGGTCAGTGTTCGGGGTATTTCAAGAGGGGTTTGGATTCCCCTCACCCCAGCTTCATAGACAGATGTGTCAGAAGATAGAAGTTAAGTGAAAAGATTCTGAAAGTATTATTGAACAGTATCAGAATGAGAGCATTGATTGTAGGAAAATAAGATGAAGGAGAATCCAGGGACGATTGACAGGAGTCAAGCTTGAGCGACTGTGTGTAGCATGTCTGCTTCCCTAATAGGAGGAGTAGGATTTGGGAGGGGGCAGAAGATTCATCCATGCACGTACAGTGTTTAGGTATTGTGCACCCCAAAGGCAAAGTCTATTTTATGGTTGACTTTTAAATTTGGGGTACAGAGAAGAGACTTAATTTGCACTTCTTTATCTTAAAGATCTGTTCAGGGCCGGGGAGTTAGCTCAGTGGTTCTGGCACCTGTCTTGGAAGCTCAAGGGCCTGGGTTCGATCCCGGTAACCATATACCAGTACTGGGCATAGAGACTCACCTCATCAGCAATCAGTACCACATACCACAATGCCGGGCGTGGTGGCTCACGCCTGCAATCCCAGCACTCGGGAGGCAGAGGCAGGAGGATTGCTGTGATATGAGTTTGAGGCTGAGCTCAGGGCCAGCCTGAACTACAAAGCAAGACCCTGCCTCAAAGAACCTTAAAAAAAAAAAAAAAAAAAAAGATCTGTTCATTTTACCTTTGAGTCCGTTTGAATCACTAGCCTCTATGTCCACTCCTGGCTTCACTGTTTCCTGTCACTTAATGATTTGTCACTGAAACACATTCTTCTGCCATTTAACATGTCACTTTAATGCTGTGCTGTGCCCACACAACTTGGCACGATTGTATTCTCCAGCCTCATACCTGAGAAGTTCTGTATACCAGAGAAAAAACCCTCTGCTGTCCGATATATTCCAAACCAGTGGATTGTGCCTGCTATTGACCAGCAGAGCAGAATAAAAAGGCTAAAAATAAGTATCACAATAAATAGTCAATAATGGTCCCCAGACTGTAGGGAAGGATGATTGCAAAACATCTTGAAGAACATATAGGAGGAATGTTATTCCAAACCAGTGAATGTGACTGCTACGTATTCCAAACCAGGGAAATGAGCAGCTATTGACGATGAGCTTGAAACTGAACCTCTGCAGCCGGAAATGGTTTACTTGGCTCATCATATCAGAGTTCCAGATTAAACCTTAGCTCCCACACCCTTATATTCAATTCACTTTTGGTTGTCTATGTCTTCTAAATATTGACAGGTGGAACAGTTTTTGTTTACAAACACAGGAGTCCCAAACTTTAGAATACGGCTCGGTTCTGTAGTATCTCAATTTCTTTTTAAATTCTTTCTTGTCTTTTTTTTTTTTAAGTCAAAGCTATGACCTAGATGGACCCTAACCTGTCCAAATTAGTTTTCTAAATTGCAACTGCACACTGGGGCAAGTTGTACAAGATATGCACAGTTCCATTTTGTGTATATGATGGGATGTAACAAATTACCCCAAAAACCTACTTGATGGTCAATTCAGAGGGTGTTAGTTTAATATTAGTGTGAGACCACTGACCTTCTCCAATAATTTTTCACTTTAAGCTGCAAGGCTCAATTTGTCTTCACATATTTTCTACTGAGAACTTTAGTGTTGACCTGGGAATCTGAGAGAGAGAGAGAGAGAGAGAGAGAGAGAGAGAGAGAGAGAGAAAGAGGAAGAAAGAGAGAGAGGCAGAGAGAGAGAGAGACAGAGAAGCAAAGGAATTGTATTCTTCTCTACTTGCACTGTGTATGTCGAGTAAAAACTCAGAAGGTAGATCGCTTAGGGCAGTTTTATTGTAACCCGAGAGCTTAGTATATTTTTCAAGTTACATCCCTAGGGCCCTTCAGTAACTTGTTACACGATGACTATTTTCTCAAGTCTGTCTTTTAAACATTTCACTTTCAAGTGAACTTTTGTCCCAGAGGAGCCCGGTAACATCCGTCCCAGCTTGAGCCCTTTGGCACTGGGTAGGAACAATGCTCAGACTCAATAGGGTAAATAAAGAAGATGATATTTTCTCTTTTACTGACTGAAGATTAGGTTCCCTTGACTGATGAAGCTGTATGGGAAAGCTGAGGTAATTAATTTTCATATGAATGAAAAAAGTTCCAATTTTAAAATATGTGACTGCTCAGGGTTATAATAGCTATTTTTTTGCTCCCTCTTTCAGACACATTTCACTTATGCTTAATTTGATAGCTTTTCCTGAGTTTCTTTCTGTTTTTCGTGAGTTCACTATCCATTTACACAGCTTCTGACACTCCGATATGGCCCTTAGATCTTCACAGATCCCCTTCCTGTCTCTTGCTTTCAAAGACAAAAACTGCTATCCACCACTCTACCCTCCACAGATAATTCCAGTTTTGATAGATCTATCACAGACTGTTCAAATTTAAAATGCATTCACAGCACTGAAAAGGTGAAACAACTGGTATATTTATCTCACCTACTGATATTGAGCAATAATGTGATGTAAAAGCATCCTGAATATTTTTTGAATAAAAATATTTAAACACAAGATTGAGAAGTTCCATTCTAGATGCCTTTGGCATTTATCACTTTAGGTTAAATTTTAAAGTTAAACTGTTACTGCGATGGTTCACATTTCAGTACATATATTAGCTTGTGGCATTTGAGGCCGGGGGTCTAAAATACTGGACAGATCATAAGAATGTACCAAATAATATTTCTCTTTAAAAACCATAAGAGGAGGGATCCAATGAACATCAATATGCAACTTTAAAATTGCACTGAAGAGCCTCACAAATAGTGCGATAGCTCCATACAGAGAACGACTATACCCTACCTTGTAGGCGCTGGAAGGTAAGTAGTAGGCACCTTCTATATAACCAGGTCGCGCGGTATGGAAGGAGCCCGCGGCCCTCTTCAGGCTAATGGTTGCTCGCCCTCTAGTGGATCCCATTGCGAACTGATACTTGGCTTCTGGCAGAAAGAGAAACCAGTGGCCGGGGCCTCTTCTGGGTCATGCTGCTGGGGCTGTCCGAGGAAGTGTGGGAAATTAAATAAAACAACAAAACACAGAACTCCTGGGCCCATTAGTGCCAGGTACCATGATCCCTCATCTACGGAAACGTTTGCAACATCAACAACAGATGGAAGTTTCATGTTGTTAATGTGTAAAGAATTCTTCAACTTTGCAAAACAAAACATAAATTTCTTCATGACAGAATAACTACAGATGACCAAAACGATGTAACAAATGGATTTAAGTTCACTAGTAATTATGGAAATTAGACCAACCTAATTTTAATTGCGATTTTATTATTTAATTAATTTCAATTGTGGTTAATGATAAATTTAAAAGTTCTGGTTACCAAAATGAAGTTTAAAAGGTTGATAATCATTAGTGTTGATTGGGCCAGGAAGAAAATAAGCTTTTGACATGGATTTTGAGTGTGTTGGTAATCTGTCTGCAGCAAAGTGAGGCCATGTAAATAGGGTGGAAATATTTTGATTTGGGGGAATGTTGGTGAAATACAGAAGTTAAAGTGTGCTATGTACATATATCAGCAGCACGGAAGGACGGGAAACATTATAAACTGTAAACAGATACAATTTAAGTGACTGGATGAATGGCTACTCAGAATAATCCATGTAATATTTGTTGTCATGTTTCGTAAAATAGCAAAAGGAACAATAAAAAAAATTATCAAGTAAGCCTACATGCCTTGCCATGTGAGAATAATTAAATAACTGAGGAATAGGTATTAGAATATTGCACTGGAAAAACATTTATATTGATTTAAGTTTATAGTATAGCAATATTTAGAGTATATTAATAAAATAATTTACAAAACAATATTATAGCACACCGTTGTTCTATTATGTTGGCAAAGTATGCGCCTATGTGTGAATTAGCCTGGAAAACTAGTCAGAAAGACTTACATTAAAACATTACTGGTTGTTATCTCTCCCTCTCACTTTTTTTCATACCTTTTTCCCCCTGTGGTCTGCCTTAGCTACAATTATGATAAATTACTTTTATTAGCAGATAAAACAAGCCATTTTTATTAAGGATGGAAAAGCCAGAGCTGCTAGGGAAAATTCCAATGAAAATCTCTAAGTGCATCTCCCATGAAGTTTCCTAATCTGAAAGGATAATTTCCTGCTTCAGTTTATAGCACTACAGAGGTAAATAAAAGGACTAACCAAAAAGTTGCATCTTGCAATGGGCCGTAACTGTGCGTTTTATGGGTGAAAACTCTCCCTGTTCATGTCGCTGAGGCATTACGTTAAGGCTCTAGATGGAAAGCACTAGGAACCTAAGACTCTCTGGACGGTGTGTGGCTGCCACAGACAGGCCGAGGTCACACACAGCGCCTGCTCACTCAGCCCCAGGGGCCTGGTGCAGGTGCTGTGGTGGGTTCAAAGCGTGTGAGCTGTAGACGAGGTTAGTGACAGCTGCATCTAGACCAGGGAGTAGTAGCCTTTCATGGATGCAGTGACAGCCCTGTCCTCCCATCTGTGTATTTATGGGGCAGGTCCTGGGTATAGCATGGTGATTCCAGCCAGCTGGTCTAAGGATAGATAGTCCTTTCTGCTCCTTAACACTGTTTTCAAACTTCCTCTGCTGCTTCAGTGGAGCCTGGCAATCCCAGTGTTACCATTAATACGATGTGATTGCTAGCTGGTGATCTCGCCCTCTAAAATATCAGTTTTCCAATCTATAGAGCAGCAACAATACCATATTTAATTCTTGTGAAAGGGACAATGGTCCAACTATAACACTTAGCCCAGAGTCAGTGCTCCTGAGATGGAAATGAGTCCGTGGCTTATCTATGAAGTCAAAGCAGATATTAGCTCCCATTAGTCATGGCTGATTGTACCATTTATTAAGCAAGTGGGATAACTTCTGACAGTGGAAGGCCATTGCTTGAGTTACACCAAGGCAACAGGTGATCTGCAACTAATCCTGAGAAAATTGAGACAGACGGTCATTATGACTACAAGATTGTCAGTCTGATGTCTTCAATTTATAGCATTTATAATGAGTGGTGCTTTATTATCAGGGAGGTTTACGACAGGACATGAGTTGGAACCATCTCATAATTCCCTCAGCACATATTCATTGTGTGTGCATGTCAGATTACTATTATTTGCATAGCAGAGTCCCTAGAGCATGCTGTTTACATCCCTGATGCCTAGGATATTGTACATGCTCAATAAATGTTTAGTGAATTCACAAACCAGATACCCTAAATCTATTAGTCTCGGCTGCCAGGAAACAGCCCTTGCACTTTCCATGGTTCCTGGCAGTCAGCCCAGTTTCAAGCTCTTAGATAATTACACTCCAGTGGCCAGTCCGAGGCAGCACAATCATCTCTATGCCTGTTGGCTGAGAATAGAGGTGGATGACTGCTGCTCCTTGTGATATTCTGAGGATCTGAGTGGGTAGGAGACTCTGTGGCTTTCTCGGCATCCAAGGAGTCACTTTAGAACTAGTAGACTGTGAGCCCTGCAGACGCAAGCATCAAGACCATCTCATCACACGTCTCTTCCCTGCTGTGATAGAGTGCCCAGCATGGAGCCTGATGCCTCTTTGTGGAATGAAAAAGCAGTAAGGATGGAATAATTTTTAAACAAAGAGAAACTAATCAACAGGGAGAGATGTGCAATTTGCCATAGCAGTGTAGAAACTTCGTTTGTCTTTGGCACCCCTTTTCATGGTGTAGCATTGTGCATTTCAGTCGTCTCACGGTGTCAGTGCTGTTGAGTGGGAAAGTCTGTCAACTTTCCTGGTTATGCTCTTACCATGGATGCAGGTAGAATGTACCTTTCAATAACTGTTGTGTCTTAAAATAGTGACTTGTGTTTTCCAAGTTTCTTATCCCATAGCTATAAAGATCAAAATAAATGTCATGAAAAGAAACTAGTTTTGTCTATTGCTTAATAAGTGAAAAAACATGACTATGTCAGTATTCTTATCTGATGTTACTTTAAGGTTTAGAATTTTATGATTTTGTCTTCACATGCCTATAAAAGAGAAGTGTCTTTAACATTTTTATTCAAATGAGAAAAGAAGAAAGATTTATTTGGTTTGGATTACTGGGCATAGAGAATAGATATGATGTATAGAAACCAGTACCAACTAAAACTTGCATAGTATTTTATGGCACATGAAGTATTTTCACAACTACACAATTCAGAAGGCCAGGAATAAACCTTGGGTCATTAATATGTTTCCGTGCATCACCGGGAGCTGCAACTGTTGCTCGTCATATACTTGGGAGTCCTGGTGCACACAATAAGTCATGTGTAACTCATTTACCTGACTGATTTAAGAGGCATCTGATAGAGTCCAAGAGTTTCCACTCAGTCTTTCCTCACTAGAAAGCTGGAATGCAGGTGCATCAGGGAGATTGGAGGGAGTTTGTGCAGCTTTGTCATGTGTGGGGATTAACTACAGAAACACTGTCTATAATTTATATACATACATGTAGCATGCACCATGTCTGGGTCTACATCCCTCAAAGACAAAGGTAGCAAGATATGATTCCATGTCAAAGAAAGGAAAACACTTTGGACAAAAATAATAGTATTGATTCCTCTTGAGCCCTGGGAGAATTTCAAACCAAGTATTATTCTTTATTCTCTTTACAAATCTCTCATTCACATATTTCCTAGTTCCTCAGACAGAATTTATGAACACTTCTCAACTTACACACTTTATGTATCTGCAGGTGATTATACTATGATCTTTGCGGTTACTTATTTTTCACAGTTTGTGTTTCAAAAATCTTACCTCAGCCATTAAATTTTCACTCAAAACTGGGTAGGAAGTAAAGATGAATCATTTACTACTCATATTCATTTATCCATTTATCTCCATAGATGGAATACCGAGGAAAGCATGTTAGAGCATCCTACACATTTTGAAGAAGATAACTAAGATAAATGCATTCCATAATTTAGGAGTCCTGTGGTTCCATCCTAAGTGTCAGTATATTAATATTTGCTGATAGCTGACATAAAATTTTGTACTTTGGAAAAGTTAAAACCATTGAGAACAAGAATTTGAAGGGGTTCAAGTCCTTCAGAAAACAGAACGCAAATATACTCTAGGCTACAGAGACTAAAGATCTCCCCTCAAGACTGGCTGTCCTGAGTCATTGCCCAACCTTTAAGGAGCATCTAGAGATGGAAATTACTTATACTTACTGTTTTCTACTATAGCCTGTGAAATAGGTACCTTAAAATATATATCGCTTATTTTAATTAATTATATATATCTGTTTGAAAAGGAGATGGATGAGAAATTTGAAGAAATGTTTTATCTGCTCATAAGATATCAATTTTTACTGTAATTTCAATCATGTTGCTGTAACTTTCTCCTACAGCACTGTATATGGTTATAACTAATGTCTTTGGTTTGTCAAGTCATTTGCCCAGATAGTATTACTGAATTGAGTTCCTATTTAAAAGAAATTGAAATAACTGCTCATGAGAAACAATATAAAATGGTTTAATTGTGTTTATCTGTTGTATATCTTTGTCTGTTTCTGAATCTGTCTCTGTCTGTCTGTCTGTGTACCTACACATATGCTCAATGACCATAAAGGGCAAAAGGCCAGTTTTTCTACAAAAATGGTCCTGATGACTGAAGTAGGAACAGCTGCTGGCAGCTATGATGGCATCACAATAAGGTGCTAGAATCAGAGCGAGGCTGCATCGGAGCTCTCCTCACCATATCAGGCCAGAGTGACTCATACAGCTATGTTTGAATGGTGATTAACACCTGTACTGTAAACCACAGTAGAGTGAAACTGGACCCTCTGCCAGGAGAAATGACCTGAGGCAGCTCATGCATCAGAGATTCATTAATGTAAAAATCTTTAAAAAGTACAGCTTCTCAATTTATAAGTTTTTCCATTTTTAGTACACCAGGAGTGAAATGATTCTCTTTTTTAAAAATCATTTTTTAGAAGTTACAGGCTACTCAAGGATCACAGTTTTTTATAGCACACTTTTTCAGATGAGGGACACAGAGCAGACAGTGTGTTTTGAGGGGTCAAAGTGAGGCTACTTCCTGCTTATTCCTTAGACTGATTCTGTCCAAAACTCTCCGTGGTAATGGAAAGGTTCCATATCTGTGCAATCCATTAAAGGTAATCGCTGGTTACATATGGTATTGAGCTCTTGAAATGCAGCAGTTGGATTGAGGAACTGAAAATTTAATTCTATTCCATTTTGATTCATTCAGGGTTAAGTAGCCACACACAGATAATGCCTATGGTATTAGTACAGTGTTAGGTTCAAGGTCTCCCAGCTTTTCTCTCTCCGGTAGAGTTTTCGCAAGTGGATCGCAAAGAGGCACTGTCATCTGCGAGAAGTGGGCCTCAGAGGGAAGTCCTCGGGTCTTAGGGGTGTGGCCTCCTTGCTTCTGCTTCCTGTTTCCTGCTTCCTGGCAGGAAGAGTGGTTTGAGAAATGATTTGGTTCACCATCACTCTGATGAGCTGCCTCATCAGAGCCCCAGACAGTGGGGACTAGATCTTCAACTTGAGCCAAAATAACTCTTTTCTGTTTAAAAATCGGTTATTTATGATATTTTGTTATAGAAAGCTGATTAATATAAATGCATACATTCAACCATTCTAGTTTCCACGTATTTTATTTTTCTTTATATTCTATCTAGTTCCAGTTGGTAGACTAACATCTGTATGTGTCTAGTAACCATCACAGAAGCTAATGAGACTTCTATCAGATTCAGATTTTATTTTAGACAGATATAAGACATCTGAATATAGACCAAGATTCTTTAACATTTTTACTTCTGGGTACTGAACCATGCTTCTTGATACATAACGCCAAGCCAACCATACTACTTTTCATTACAGAGTTATCCTAAGATTAGTGACAGCTGTTGTGTCATTAATTTCTTCCATTTCTAACAAATAAAATGATCTAATGAAATTATTATTCCATGCTCATTAAAAAGACCCATATATGTTCATATGTATACATATCAGTGTTTATAGTAATAAGTCTTTAGAAAGCAGTGTAAAAGCCCTAAAAATGCCAAAATACTCCTAAGTCCATTCTGGGGAAAGTCCAATCATATTGTGCACAATTGCTTCAGCTCTAGGTTGCTGCATTAGCGTCTGGCCTGAACCACCCCATGAGGCAGGGGTTTATTTTTACTGTAGCTCGAATGTCAGTATGCTTGTGTGCTACGTCTGACAATGAAGTTGGTCGATATTTCCCGGAAGGGGCTGGAGCATAACCACAACTCTGTCTCTCCTTCAGGGATGTTTTGCTACAGCTACGTTTATCTGTCTCTCTCTTTCTCTTTCTGTCTCTTTTTCTCTCACTGACTCTCTCTGTCTCTGTTTGTCTGTCTGTCTCTCTCTTCCTGGATCTTGGTGTGGGCTGGAATATAAAGGGAATAGAAAGGAAAGAAACACCTGATACTCTATGATACAAGTTTTCCTAGAACTAGGTCACTTACTGCCCTCAGGACAATACTTCAGTACTCAGAGGAAAATGAAGATCAAATTAAAAACCAAAATTTCACCAATTAAAATGAACCACTCTGAGTAGGGTGGGTGGGGCAATGATTTACCTTCGGCACAGTCCCTCTGATTGTCTCACAGAATAACAGAATTCTCCTCTAGAAGCTACTGCTCAAAAGCCCAGACAATCAAGCTTGCCTTTAAGGAAACAACAAATGGATTTTTCCCTCATATTCTTTCATGATCCTGGAGAAAACAAGCATAATAAAGAGGTCCGGGGGAAAAAAAATCCCAGCAACTGTCTGAAATGATTACTGTATTCAATGTTTGTTATTTTGGGGTTCATAGTAAATTTTTGTCTCAAATTAAAAAGTAATAAGAGGGCATTTCTATCACAATATATGTCACAGGTGCAACTTTTACCCCATTCCTCACCTTCCCCTCTTTACCACCCTGTACAGTATTACAAGATGCTTCTTCGTTCTTCCTTCTGTTGTGGTTCATTCTTACAAGATGGATGGATAAAGATAATATGATATTTATACACAAAGTATACTGCTGTGGCATAAAGAAGTATAAACTCAAATCATGCATACAAAAATGGATGCAGCTTGAGACCATAATATGCAGTGAAATAAATCAGATACACAAACTCAAATATCACATAGTTTCTGGGTCCCATGCTAATGGGTTGAAAGAAAATTCTCTCCAGGTGTCTGGAACAAAGAGCTGAACATTTATTGAGGGTGGAAAAGCTCTGCAGAGGGAGACCAGGCTGTGAGTGGACTCAGTGGCCATGAGGATAACAGAAGGGGTCTTTTTAAATCTGGAATTCCTAGACTGGCTTCCACCACACATAAGTAAAGCCTTGGCATGGTGTCCTATAAAGAACTCCCCCAGCCCAGCCCCAGAGTTAAACTGTCAAATTGAGGACTCACTTGATTGGCACCAGATATAAATGAAGAATCGATAATAGCACCTATCTGATTGCTTCCCGTACAGTGTTCAGGAACCGCAGGTATCGTGGATCCTGTGTTCCTGTGGGAGTGCCAGACGGCTATGTGACTTTGCCAGATCATGCCTAGATCTTTACACTGATTTCCCCAGCTCTGGTGTCCTATCTCAACATGAGAAATTCAAAATATTAATAATTCAGAGAATAAAATAAAAGACAGATTATGAGAAATAGGGAGATAGATGCTTTGAGAAGGAGAAACAGATCCATTGATGATGGGAGGGGAGAGGGAATGAGATGAGATTAAGGTATGTTAAGGAAGCTGGATTACAGGGCATGACCTGTCAACCATGGAGGAGGCTGGACAATAGGGCATGATGCGTCAATCACAGAAAGCTGCCAAATTAGAGGCAGAACAGCTTCCAATGGCTGTATCTGACATCACATGAAAGACTGTGGTTTGGGGGTGTCCTGGGCACAGTTTTCTTACTCACTAAGTGGCTGCTTTGCAAGCAGGGTCTTTCTCTCCTCACTTACTTTTCACTTCTATTTCTTTTCTTTTCGGTCTCTTATCTTCTTTAAGGTTCAAGAAGTGTTCCATTTTCCCTATCATTTGTTGTCCCAGCCAGTTCTTTGAATGGAACAAGAACCTGGAAGTACTGAATAGTGTTTGGTAACAGGAAGGCAGGGGAATAGGAGGTAAAAAAAATCAAAATGCATCACATTCTTTCACCAACTCCCAGGGAATATAAGAACTCCATACAGCAAACATGTACTAATAAACAGTAAAACCTAAATTAGACTCTGCACAAAATTATCATTGTTAAAGCACTTACTCCTAACGTATGGCGTTGTCTTTCCTCTACACTTCTCAAACTCTAAGGAAAGGTAGGATAACTATTCTGACGACTTTCATAGAGACCTGTGAGGCACAGTGGAAATGAGTAGGACCCTCAGGGCACATCTACCACCTCCAGAGCACTGGCCTCCATGACCAGCGTGGTTTTGACAAGGGTGAGTCACTTACACCTTGGGATCAGTCACATGAGGATAATGCCCCTTTACGGAAATGGAGGGAGTGCAGTGAAGGAATCAATAAACTCATTTAATAGAACATTTACTCTGTATAAAGAATGGTATGTATTTATGTTATGCTGTATCTCAAGTAACCCTTGTAATACTGTAAGGTGGATTCTGTGTTTTGTTCCCTTTTTACACACAAAGATGGAAACACAGAGAGGTATGACCACTTGCTGAGGTCACAGAGACAGGAAGTGGTAGAACTGATATTCTAACGTAAGATGTTTCAGCTCCAATTTTGAGCTTCTAATTCTCATATGATATTGTCTTTCTGCTTAATAAATGAAATCTAATTTGAAAAAATAAGAGAAAAGGGCGTTAAGTGAAAAATAGCTATGAATGATAGGAGAGTCTCCTAAAAGTCCTTGTGTGATGTAAGCAAGATACAATCTACGATCCCCAGGAAGATGATCTGTTCTCCTGGGCCCACCTCAAGTCCTGCTTACTTTGCTTTTCACTGTGACTTTTGTTTTCTATCAGATGTGATCAGGACAAAAAGATTTCTCAGCTGTGAATCGATGTTTGAGCCAGAGAATCTGGATACTAGAGCAAGATGGAATTTTAAAATCATCTGAATAAAAATGAAGACTTTCAGGACATAAGGAAATTTAGCAACATGCTCAAGCCCAGAACTTAGCATTGTCCAGGATAGAATCTGGGGTCGGAGAAACTAGAAAGACAAATATAACTCAAATTAAATTTAAAAATCATAATATGTATTTTATGAACAAAAAGCAGATGAGGTAAAAATTCAAAAACTCTTAATTTTTTGAACTGTAGATCTAAATGTATAACATTAGGCCACTGTGCTTTTTCATTTGAATGTTTGCATTTTACTGATTGATATTTACTAATTGATAAGTTCCATATAGCTAACTTCTGGTTCTGAGATTATCAACAATTTAGACTTTTGTGAATTATAGAATCAATTACATCTTCAATAACTAAACAAGCTTTTGCACAATATTAATATTTTTGTAATACCAGATAATTTATAGAATGATGTGAATGTGTGCTCAAAGTTCCTTTTCTCAATAATAAGTTCCACCTTGCCTCCTGATAGCTATCAAGACCAACCCTAGCAAGTTTTTCAAGGCAATCTTCTGACATAAGAATGGACACATCTACTTATTCCAACAACATCACTTCTAAAAATATTCATGTGTTACAAAATGAACCACTATGATCATAGTGTGGCCCCAGTGATATTTCTCAAAGGCAAACATCACCGTGGCAGTAACCAGCAAAGCCTGAACTGCAACTCAACACTGTGACCTCCGTGAACACACTCACCCATGACATCCTCATTACCCTCGGTGGTCTTGGGCACCAGGGCCCTTCACGGGGCAGTCCAGGTCCTTTGTGGTGTAAGTTACAGGCACTGGTTCCAATCAGCTCGAGCGACAGCAGGCAATTTGTTGAGTTTTCACAAAAAGCCCATGCAATCCAAAGGAAGCAAGTACAGTTGATGAGACAGAAACAAGACCTGGAACATCATCAAAAGAACAAGGTAGCTGTTCTCTTTACGCTGCAAGATGCAAAGTTCTACTTTTATGTAGTTTCCTCTCACTGCCACTGACTTAAACAGCTTTCTCACACTCCTGGTAAACTAAGTACAGCCCCCACCACAAACTTCTTGCTCAATTACTTCCCTGTTTTACTAGTACTGACTAAGCTTCAGTCAGATACTCACCTATGCTACGTGTTCACTACAGATCTTTTCCTGGTTTCTACCAGAGACACAAGATGGAGACATACAAACAAGTATGTACTATAGCTTGTCTCCATTCCCTGACTTTGGCAATGGGAAGATTGCGAAGATACGACCACTCCAAGATGCTAGTCATTCCATTCTTAAGCACTTGACTAAATCAAATGCATGCACTGTGGCATCAAACTTTAAAATAACCAAATGAAACAGAAATGTTGACTTATTTTATATGTACAATGAATGAGGCATAGAGAGATTAAGAAAGTTGCTCAAGAAGATCTCTAATAAGACCTTATACTTCCAAAATGCTCATGATTTTAAAATTGAACATCAGTTTAATAAAGACAAATTGAAAGAGACATATATTTTCTTAAACTCAGGTCATTTTTTTCCTCTTAAACAGAGATCTGCAGTATAAACAACATCCTGATGGTTAGTTTAGAGCATAGTACTATTTTATAATGGATAAGACATGGTAATAACGAATGATGAAATAGATATTGTTAAATGAGTGAGTCAGGCATCCATGGAAAAAGAATGGAACGCCCTAAATCTCCAAGTATGAACTGTGGAGTTTGTAGTTCAAAAGACAAAAAAAATCCAACTTGAAACAATTCAAGTTACATTTTTCAAGTTTGAGAGACCTATTTCCCCTTCTGAGTATATTTCACTATTATAATCATGTTACATTGCTAAGAGGAGGAGACAAGCCATTTGTGGAATCACTCTGGGCCCAAGGCCATTTCCCCTTCAAACTCAGTGCAGCTGAAAATATTTCAGAAATAGGATCTTTCCCGGTAAACAGAAAGGCATGGAGAAGTGTTTAATTGAATGATTTTTATTTCCATACAGTATAATAAAAAGCTCTTCATTACTGGAGGAAAGTGATACAAACTCAGCAAAGCTTCATACGTCAGTAGTGAAGTGTTGTCCACAGGCTCGCTGTGACACACTCTTTCAATGGATTTGACCATGGAACCAAATTTCATTTTGCATCTAGGGACTACAGTTTTTTTTTTTTAAGTTTTTTTTGCCTCACTTTCCAAGAGTGAAAATTATTACAGGAAGGCAGCAGTTATTAAATAAATTAAAAGCATCTTTAAAGTTTTTCCATATACATATTATATATATATATATATATTTATATTTGCCATTCACTGTACAAGCATTAAATTGTCAACTAAAACATTTACAGAAGCTAATGTGAACAGTTGAAATGGAGTGTGAGATCTTAGAAAAAGAGCATCATTCAATCAATTATAAGCTACATTAAAATACAATCGTCAGGGGAAGAATAACTATAGAGTCAGACTGAACCAAGATTTCTTCTAATTGCTTATTTAATCTTGTACTTCAGATGTGCATAGCTCTTCTCAATTCAATAAGAAATCAGTGTCCAGACATTAATTTTTAGCAGAGAAAAGTCAAAGCAGCAAGCCGAAGCTGAGTAGTGTCATAACATAAAAATGGTATAAATCAGACTGATGATCATATTATTCATGTATGATGGCCTAGAAAAGTATTAAATGGGCAATGAGAGTTTCATACATAAATGTGAACATATAAAACTCTATTTTAATAAATGACCATCCACTAATATATAGCTAAGTGAATATAAAAATCAACCTGGAATACTGTAGTCCCAAGAGCTGAGGAATCCAATCTTTCAGTTTAACTTCTACAACCTCAAATCCTAGAAATTATAGATTATTTACATTGGTTATAACAAAGAATTCTTAAAATACTGTATTGACATCAGCAATCCCTTGATATGCATGAACAGGTAATAAGAACTCCCTTAAGTGATGTGGCACATGTGTGTGTGCACGGGTGCATGTGTGTCTGCGTGTGAATCTCACACTAGAGAATGGCTAGGGAGGCTTTGGGAGTGAGAGACTCGTACGATTTAGGAAACAGCATTTATACATGTAGTATTTGTTCTCTACAATGCCAACAGTATCAAGAAAGTTCTATAGACTATGTAGGAATTCTATGGAAACTAGTACCTCACAAATTGAGAAATAGGCATATATTTAATTTTCTATTTTGAATAAACTTTTTATTAATTAAATTGCCGGCTCATTTGCTTCAACCTTCCTTACTGCAAAGTAATCTTTGTTTATCCTTTGCGAATAAAGTTCTTTCCATTTATCCCACTGTCCGTCCTCAGTTCAGGAGAGATTGAAATGATGTTAGAAGATCACTTAGAAAACACTATGAAATCTGTTTCCACTGGGCAATATTTATCCTGGTGTGGATAAATCTATCATATCAAGTGCTGGTAAAAATAAATTTTAATTAACTGATGCTTGGACATTACTATTATTATTTAGAAGATTTTTTGCCATTCCCAGATTTAATCCATAGTAAGTAGTCACTGGTTCATAGTAAGAAAGGTAAGAGACATTTATTTGCACACAAAAAGCTGACACAGAATACTAAGAACTTCCAGACATGTCTGTAGAAAACATTAAATTAAGAATTAAGTAGATCTACCAAGGAGAAAGAAATTTTCTATCTCAAAAGGCAGAATGACTAGGATATACTAGTCACATTCTGGCCTTTTCCTGTGCTAAATTTGGCCCTCAGATTTGTAAAGAAGTGTATTAAAAATTAATTTTATCCATTATCTCTGAATCTCTAACTTTATACAAACAACAAAATGAACTGGAGGAAAATAAGTAAGTTAGGCAGCAGAATTTAAGCCACTTTTGAGGCGTCTTAGGTCTCGTTCAGGTAATGCACACTCACGGTAATGTTTGTATAATTCAGAAGTGTCAAAGAGCCTCTTTTCATGGCAATCTCTTTAAAATAGGTTCCCAAGAAAATCTCATTTGGACCAGAGAATGCTACACTCATTCACCAACATTATAGGACAGTCCTGCATTTGGCTTATGAACAGACAGAGTTTTTTTTTTTTTTTTTTTTTTTTTTTGAGACAGGGTCTCGCTTTGTGGTTCAGGCTGGCCCTGAGCTCAGCCTCCAACTCACATCACAGCAATCCTCCTGCCTCTGCCTCCCGAGTGCTGGGATGACAGGCGTGAGCCACCACGCCCAGCACTGTGGTTTGTGGTACTGGTTGCTGCTGGGGTGAGTCTCCACACCCAGTATGGTATGTGGTTACCGGGGAATCGAACCCGGGCCCTTGCGCTTGAGAGACAGGCGCCGGAACCACTGAGCTAACTCCCCGGCCTGAACAGACAGAGTTTTACAACTAAGACCCTCACTCCTTCAAGAAAGATGAATATGAAATAGCTTGTAATGGAAACCCAACATATCCCAGCCTAAAGGGCCGCTCAGCTCACGCGGTCCCCCACCTTACCAGGGGGGACAAAGAGGACACAGCTGATGCAGCACCCTTCACAAAGCAGATGCTCAGCAAGTTTTTTAAAGATGACTGAACGACTTAGTGAGCTACGTGCAGAAGGGGAGCAAAGCCCCATTTCTTCGGACTCTTCAGTTGCAGAATGGGCGGAGTGATTTCTAATGGCCGGTCAGACTGAACTAAAATGAGCACTAGCCACAGATTAGCAAACAGCCGTAGCCCGGAATCTCTTCTGCTTCTCACGTAAACGGAGTGGGGGAAAGGTTTCCCAAACGCTTTCCCAGGGCAAAAATGTAAGAGGAGATAATTGAGACGAATGGAAATGGGAAGAAAGACTCCACTTGGCGTCTACTTTTGACTCCCTTCCAGGTGGACAGATTTAGTGAGTTTTGCTAAAGTGTAGATTTCAGGCGGGCGGCAAATCCTGGGACCTGTGTGATGGACGATACTCAGTATGCGACTGTGATGAAAAAAGGTCTCCAAACTTTCATCAGTTTTCGAGTCTCAACACCTACAGACAGCTTCCCCCAAAGTAAAAGAGTATCAGGAAGAGAGAAAAATGTAATGGCTTCAAGAAAGACTTTTGAATTCAATTTAGGGAACAAATGAAAATAGTTATGAAAAAAAGTACAGAAGAGGAACTCCACTTGATTTTCAAAAACTGAGTCGCCAACTCCCCTTCGTGGAACACAGAGACATAAACACACCTGAATTCCGGCGAAATGGCTGGGCTCAGTGGTGACTGTGTGAACTCTCCAATGTTCCTGTTGTTTTTAGGAACTGAATGATACTTGCTAGCATATGAAATTTTTAAAAAAGAATCCCATGTAGACTGAGTTGTAGAAGCACATTTACCTTACAAGGGACACAGGCACCTGACGTGGAAATACACGCATACACACACACACACACACACACACACACACACGCACATGAGCATTCTCACTCAACTTACACAATGTCTTGTGGAAAAATCCCAAGAGTAAACGAGTCTCGGAACACCAAATATAATGAAATCCCCCATCAATTGGATTGCCGAGGAATCTAAAGCAATAATCCTACTTGAAATCTGACATCACTATTTTCCATAGTCCCTAGATCAGCAGAGATAAGGGACAAGCTGGTGCTGTTTTTCCAATAGACTTTTAAGGCCTGTTACAAAAATAAAACAGTCTGTTCTCTCAGAGTCCTTAAAAGAGTTTGGTAGGTTTTTTTTTTTTTGTATGATTAAAAAAGAGAAACAGGTGTCCATATTTACTAAAATCTTGCTTTTAGTTACATTCAAAAACAAATACAATCCAGTTCTGCTTGCTGGAAATCATCAGGCTATTTTCATATTCTCTTCTGACTATTTTTTAAAAAGTTGGAACAGAATACATTGGCAGTGCAAAATAAAAAAGATCCATAAAAAATGAACTAATGATAGAAGAAAGCATAGAAATGGGTCCCTGGTCAGGCTATCTGCAGGCACAGGTCTCCACTGTCATGTTAGGGTAGACTTTGAGCACGACATTCTTATTTTCATCGAAGAATAAGATGCTGAGTGAGGACATCTTCTCCGGCACACAGCAGGGCTCCGGGATCCCAGGAACGACCCCCACCGCGCGCACTATGCTCTGGATGGTCGCATGATTCGATGGCTTCAAAGACTAGGAAAGAAACAGGCGAGGAACACACGTTAGGCGGAGCTGTTGTTGTGCTCCTCACCCTTATCATACAACACCCGTGCATCATAAGTTTCTTCTGACAATTCAGTCACAACCTGCCCTCACTGCTCTGTACAGTCAGCCCAACACTCTGTAGCACCATCCAGAAAATGCTATGTCCCAGGCAGATTACGCATCATACCTCGACCTCGACAACAGCCACTATTGCTTACAAAGTCTCAAAAAGCTTAAGTGACCCGTGGGAAATCAAGAAGGCTCCAAATAGCAGAGTGAGAATTGGAACCCGATTCTCTCAGCCAACATCACTGGACTACAGACAGCTTAGTCTCCGATCATGGAATCAATATTCTCTTGTTTTCAGTGACAGGATTGCAATAACAATAAAATAATTTGTTCTGGACCTCATAGTGATCCTGAGGAATCCTAACAAATGCCCTATTTAAGAGAGATACATTATTGCCACAATTATAATGATATTTATAGTTTGTAGTTAAAATAAAACTAATCAGGATGAGGGACATTACTTATCTAACAGTTCTCAAGAGAATCAGTGGGATGGCGACCCTTGTACCAACGTTAATTATTAGACACTCAAAACAAATTGGGGTTGAAAAGATGACACAATCGACCACTAGGGGTCACTGTTGCTCCACAAGTTTAGACAAGTTAACCGTGTTATGTTCTCGAGGTGATCCCTTGGAGGTCAGAAGTTTCATCGAAGAAGCTTGGGGTTAAAACTCTTCCCTGAGAAAATTCCAAATGGGACCATTAATATTCATATGGAATGTGGTTTTATTTAGAAAATTTCGCTCTACCCAAAAGCACCGAGGTACTTACAAACCCAGAATTGGAGGAATTACCAAAATGGGCAGACGAACTCCGGAAGCGAACTCAGCTTTCCCCCATGTCTCCTAGCTGAGTGAAATTGCTGTACTTTTGTTTAAAATGCACTCAGAAACAGGCACACAAGGGCTACGGGGGTAGCTCATGGCGCACTCGCCTGGGTGTGTGAAGCCCTGGGTTTGACCCTGCATGGCAAAAATCAAAACAAGAAAACAACTCCCAAAACAAAATACCTCAAACAGAAATTTGTAGCTTGCCAGAGATCAAATTGGGATAAGATTTAAATCCAGGCTCTTGCTGTAGAATTGCAGATTTTGAGCCAAGTTTCTGGAGGCATTCCACTGAATTGGGATTCTAATTTCAAACTCCTAAAGCTCCAGCATCAGAAACTATGATAAAAGGATAAGGAACATAGGGCCAAGGGAGAAGAAAACAGGGAAAGCTTGGCTCACTGGGAAGACACCGAAACAAAGAGGCTCTCCTTGGCAGAGAAAGGGAAGATTTGACTTGTCTCATTCTGTCTTCCAAGTTCAGTGCAAACAATCATTCATAAACCAGGCTTCCCCTTTTTGAAAGGGCGTAAATAATTTTGAAAAATTAGTCTACATAACTGGCAACTGACTTCACTTCTTCCTAGAAACTTTATGTACTAAGAGGAACAGGTAACTTTCAGGTACTTAGCTTTAACCTAGGCTCCTCTACCTTCCTTTACCAGGTACCTTGACTCTTCAGTAACACTGGTGTATTTTACCCCAACTGCTGTCTGCACTATTCCATGGGTGTCGGGTGTCGGCAGCCACTGCCTGTTCTTTCACCGAGACTGGTGATTTCACAAAAAACCCCAAAATGTCTCTGCAGCCATTCATTTTTTTCTATTGATTTAAAATTATTCTGAAGTGCAAACCATCCAAATGGCTGGTCAGAAACCCCTCCAAAGTGTTTTAACCAGCATCTTCTGACATTTCCGTGATTGTCAATGTTTAGTGACTTTTAATATTTAAATTTCATGTAAAGTGAATGCACATCATTAGACGAACCCTCAGTAATAAGTACTGCTGGGCTTTGCAGTTCCCCGGGGCCCAGAACAGTACAGACTCGAAGAAACACGGGAAGGCAGACGATGTCTGTCTAAGAAGCAGCAGGCCTTCCCTTGTACCTATCTCTGTGGAAATAATTCCCATGGGCAGGAACGAAATGTCTGCACAAACCACCTGGTATAGATATGGACACTATTCCTGGGTGTTTCCTAGGAAAATTCCTGCCCTTAGCTCCAACTCAGAAATGATGAGACTCAAATGATGCGGGCAGGAGGAGTGGGCCCAGCGGAGCGCAGGCATAGGCAGGTTGATGTTTCCTTCAGGGGGCCTCGGATTGCAAGGGAGGGGCCTTCTGTACTTCCTGTGTGAACCTTGGTCCAGCTGGGGTTACCAGGAACAGTGACATCGTGCACAGATGATCCATGCTGAAATTTGCTGGTGGGAAGCGTGTGGCCAGGGCATGATTTTCATTTCTTTCTGAATTCTGATCATGTTTCCCATGACTCTCTTCGCAGAGTTTAAGAAACAGAACAATCACAAATACAAATCAGTGCTGTTTCTGTCACTCATCTCTCTTTTTTGGAGAGTCATTTAGAGAGATCTTTGACAGTAACTCAGGTTACTTGTGCTTAAGTACATTGAAATGTAATGTTTTTAGTTTTCCCCTTCATGTTCCAAAATTTGACCTGGAACATTCAGGAAATCCATTCAGAATGCACCTTTTTTGACATGCTTTTCTTTATATGGGATGCTAGACTCAAAGTATTTCAGTTCCTGCTGTCTTATTCTATTGTCTTTGTAATTCCCAGTTTTTGCACAATGCCTTGCAAAAATAACTTCATTCCTCTAATCCTTGTTGGTTTCTTGGATGTCTATCAGCTATGAGGCCTCGATCATTTTCATTTGAAATTTCTGTTTTCCATTTCTACTGAGGTGGTGAGGGAGGTAAAAACACAAAACTTGGCTTTAGCTTTCTGGGCACTTTTCATCTCATGGCAGAATTCCAAGAGTCTCTCTCTGGGAGAACCAACTGGCTGTAAAGCCTAGAAATCAGACAAATCCACACAGTCGTGTCTGTGAATGAAATCTACAGCGGTGAGGCTGCACCTGCCAGGCTGTGTGTGATGTCCGCGTGTTGAATTTGATTACAAATGCATTAGGAGGGGAGAGGATGTCATCGGCTGAGAGCCTTCATTCCTGACCCCGGCCATGAGGTTCTGCTCCACACTTTTCCAGTCCAGCCCACATGGGTGTGATGGCCCAGAAACTATCTAATTGGAATCAGTGAAAGAGCAAAGCCTGGAATTTGGGAAAGGCAAAGCACAGCTGTTCTGAATTACAGAGCAGGTTGTCAACTTTTGCAGACGAGCAGCCCCCCATATGGAGCAGGCATTTGCTCATGAGGCCAACAGGCGGAGGACTGACAGGAGTCCGGCCTGGGATGGCTCTTCCCTAGGGTGGAATGTCCATCTAAAGCCGGGAAGTTCTTTGGTGTTTCGGTTAGTCCACGTGTTTGACTGCTCTGGTCAGAGACACTCATTTTCCTGACGGTCAGACTGTAATTTTATTTAAATAGTTCCTTCTGGTTGCCATAATGGACATGGTGCTGAAAGCAGAAATACTCAGCAATTGCCCTTTCCTCCTCTTCCTGTTTTTCATCCTTCTGATTCCTGAAAGACACAAAGCTGAGAAGGCTTAAGGGAACCCCGAGAAAGCTTTCAAAGCTGAGATCCGTACACGGCGATGAGAGCTGGAGAACTCTCCGCTACAGTTCAGCTTCCACTTCCCACTTGGCAAATGGAAATTTCAGGCCCAGAGAGAAAGCCTCACACTGATCCCCATCACATCTCCCTGGAGTTCAGATGCTGTTCCAGTTTCTGGACAAATAGGATGATGAGTCCGGTTGCAGCAGTGGATGTATGCCCGAATCTGTTACTTTCCAAAGGAGCCACATTGGAGTTGTCACCAGCTGCTGAATTCTCAAGAATTCTACATTCAGCTCTGCGATGCTGGAGGAACCTTGCTGACAGAAACACTGAAAAAACCTTTGGTCTCACCACTTTTCTTTCTTTTTGCCCCTGTATGCTACATACTCTTCCTTGTCAGCCCATAGTCTTTCTTCTGCCCTCTACATTTAGATTTCTGTTTTTCTCAGTTTCAACAATGGCCACAAATAATAACCTCAACAGGAAGTACTTTTTGAAAGTGTATTTACTACACACAAGGTGCTTTGCTCTCTCAATTTCTCACTCTTTTTTTGTGATGTAGGTACTTTTGTTTTTATTGTTCACTATTAATTCATCTTAAAAATGCTAAAACCAGCATATGGAGAGTTTGGATCATCCATCCAAGGGAACATCGCTGGTAAGTGTGGAACCAAGATTCACACTGGAAGATTGTTTCTCGGTAGAGTTGCTCCCAGCACAATCTGTGAAACAGCAGCACCACTATCACTCAGTAGCTGCGCAGGACCTTAGGTTCTGCACTCATATCTGCCACGTTAGAGCTGATGTATTAACAAGAGGCCATTTTGCTGGTGACGAAAGTTTAAGAAGCCCTGTGGTGACGAAGCATGTCCATTTAATGACTATGCAGCAGCCATATGCTTCTTCCCTTATATTGAACTCTGCTAGTCTTAATTTATCCCTCATTAGTCTACTTCAGTTGACTGATTGTAATGCTAGGGGTCAGATAGATTGAGGGCCTTCACTCTGAGTTACATAACCAGATCTTTTCATTTTTTAAAAAATTTTGAGACAAGTTCTTGCTAACTCACTAAACTGCCCAGGCTGGCCCCAAACTTGCAATCCTTCTACGTCAGAGCTCACAGGGTGCTAGAATTACACATGGGAACCACTGTATGAGGCTCGGTTTTAAATGATCATTCCTTATATCACTGATACACATGGTGAAGCTCTCCTGAAATTACAGCTGCTTTGAGAAAACCAAGAGCAGGAAAGAACCAAGAGAAGCGGGGCAAGTTAGGAGCCGAAGTGCAAAAGTGGAAATCAAGCTGTTCCTCTGGACTCTGGACCGGAGTGTCTCCACATTAGCAGAGCTCTCTGGACCCTACAAATTGAAATCTGGAGGAAAGAGAAAAACTTTTATCCCAGGGTACCCAGAAGAAATGGCAGCTTGTGAGAATGAGGCAGGCTTTTGAAAAACCTAAAGCTTACCTCCCTTCAGTTACCCTGGAGTTAAAAATCGATTTTAAATATTTCATTCTTGGTTCTCAATGCCACAAGGCAAGCCGCACTGTAGAATAAAGATGCATCTGTACTTGCCACATTTGTCATCTTTTTTGTGTGTGTATTTTTAAACTCATCCCTCTCGAGTAAGTCTTGTTTGACTAGGGAAATTTTCTTTATGAACCTTCAGATGAGAGAATTGTACATACATTACTTCACGTTTATAAGACATGAAATCATCAGAACTCACAGGAAAGGTGAGACCTTAGGAAAGGCAGAGCATTTGCCTTTCTGGGGCATTTTAGTGAGAAAGAAGGGATTTCAATGAAGTTTGTGGCTCCAAGGTACATTCAGCCCTGTGCAGTCCACCTAATTATCACAGAACCAGCACAAAAAATGCTTCTATAGAGCCCCACAAGCAAAAAATGGTCACCATCTAAGGCAACCGGTCTTTTCTCCCCCATTACACAATAATAAGATTAACTCAAGTTTTTCTAAGAAAAGAGCTATTCTTCTTCTGGATTCTGTTCCTTCATTCCTTCTTCATTGTATAAGAGGCTCCAACTATTTCACGCTGAGAAAAGCAGTAAGCCTAATTGAAGGCTGAAAGACATCCCTACATTTTACTCCAGCCTGAGCATGCTATTTATACCCTAAGTTCAAAGAGAACTGTCTCTTGGACATGCTGTGCATGACGGAAGCAGTGGCTGAAGAGACTTCTGGTAATATCGAGTACTGCTATGATAAAATACAGTCCCCATTGATTGTGGAAGGGATGGGCTACATGGGCCTTGGAAGAAGTTAAGAGAGTCATCATATCCCATTTTACTTTCTTCTTTGATATTTAGCAAGGAGCCAAATGACATAAGCATCTGGCAGGTTTCATGAGATACATTTACCTGGCCA
>PVIR01011954.1:35682-46003 GCA_004026965.1 Petromus typicus | reverse complement strand
CAGAGCAGATGTCAGATCTGCTGTCACACAGGGTAGAAGCCACAGCTCAGGGTGGTGACATGCAGTAACAATCCTTTTCATGTTTCTACATTATTTGAGACCCTGTAGAAACAATCACCTCCTATTTGTTTAAAAACTGTCAAAGTGAAGGAGCAACTTCTGAAAGGGATATTTTTTTAAAGACTTCAGTAGTTCTTATTTGTTATGAATAGCAAGGGAGCACCAGGAAGTGGTTGAAGAACAAAAATCCCTTAGATTTGTAATTGCTACATACCAACTTTACCTACGTCCCAAAAGATAATCCTGAGACACTCAGGAGCCATGAAGTGATTCTTCAGGACTGGAGCCCTGGACAGACTTTACAAGAAGCCGGAGGAAGGTGAGGAGGGTCAGAAAGGCAGGAAGATGAGGAAGGACATAGATTCCAGAAGTACACAGAGCAGGAGGAGGAGAGAGAAAGAGTTGTGGGTGGGTCCTGGCTCACTTACAGACTGAGCTGGAAGTCACTTAGAGAGACAAAATGAGATCATCTGAGGGCAGTGTGAATGAGAAGACCTGAATATGCACTCTCAAGTTGTCCAGAGGGAACTAGATTCTAAAGCCCAAGACTCAGAAAACTGTGGCTGGAATTGTAGCTTCAAAACATAGATCAAAAGACGTGATTAAAAATAAGGGTCTGTGTGATTCTGCAAAGTGAGACGAACTCAGAGCCTGGAAAATGTGGGAGCCACAAAGGAGAGGAAGGTGCCATTCAAGATGGGGTTTGGTGATGGAAGGAATGATCAATAAGGCTATAAGTGTAAGAGAAGACCTGAAAAATGTATCCATCATGTATTTTTGATTAACAAGTCTTGGGGGCTGTAGCAAAGGAATGGTTTCAATAGAGCTGAGGTAGCAGAGAAGCAGAAGTCTAATTTCAAATGGCTGGGCAGAGAAGACAAGTAATAAAAACAGGGTGCCAAGTGTCATCGGTGATTTTGAGAGGCTTCCATTAAAAGAGGACATAAATAATCATCGATTGTGAGAGAGGTGAGAGATCAACTGTTATCATGAGGATGTTTCAGAAAAAGATGAAATAAAAAACTACACAAGGTTCTGGATGAAAAGTTCCAGGTTATTTACTCAACAAATTCACTCAATTCCTTGAGAACTGATCATATCTTTTAATTTTTGTAAGTAAATGTATGTCTGTAGAGTCACCCCTTAAAAAGAGCAGGGCTTCTTCTTGGGGTCCTGAGACAGCCTTCTGATGTGTTGACAAGGGAGACTCTATTCATGCTTCAAAATAAATGTTCCTGCCCAGACTCAGTGAGGAGACTGCAGACAGTACAAGACTAACATGGAGAACACAAGCTTAAGGGAGACTCACACAAGGGAGACTCCATAAAAACCTCTATTTCTAGAAGAAAATAATGTCCAAAACACTATTTTTAAAGAGGAAAAAATGTAGTTTTCCTCTCTGGGAAGAAATTGTTTTGCCTATTCAATATTTTTATCTAAGTATAGGACCCATGACATGTCACTAGTTTTGGGGCTTATCTCGGTCTATCTTATGTGTTGGTCAGAGCACCGACTTCCTGTGTCTAGGGCTTATCCTGTACTTGCTGACCTCTGCCTGGCACAGATCCGCTCGGCCCGGGCAGCCTCTTTCCTCAGAGCCTGTCCTACTGGGAGGCTTCACCGAGGGCTCACGAGTGTAAATGATGTCCTTGCTTGGGAAGCTGCCTATTTACTTTTGGTCTTGGTGGCATTTGTGCAAGGCTGGGCCTCGTTGCTACATGGTTCTTGGCCCCTTCCTTGTATTATGTTCTCAAGGTAACACCTCGGTTACAGGCCGAGACTCTTTGTCTCAACTGTTATTTGTTCAGAGAGCTGGAAGATTTATTAAGTGATGTAGAGAAAGAGTCTCAGAGCACATGCTTTGCTTGTTGTCCAAAGGAAAATGCTGCTTGTTTCCAACCTAATGGGACCACAGGTCAACGTCATGAATACACAGCCTTGGAAGTATTGGAAGAGTGTCAAAACAGAAAGATGGAATGAAAGGAAGGGAGGGAGACAGGGAGGGAGGGAGGGAGGAGAAGATGGGGAAAGAAGGAAGGGAGGGAGCGAGGGAAGGAGAAAGAGCCCAGGTACAGAGAGGTAAGCAGACATGGCAGAAGCATAGCTAAGTTATTTTGTTTTCTTTGGAGAACACAGAAGCCAAAACACCAGCTCAGGGTGAGGAGAACAGAGAGATCTAAAAACCAGGAAAAGATAAAATGTTTATCAAGAAGAATATGTGATCGACTGAAAGACAAAAACAGAGTCGAGTTTTCAGGTGGCAGGCAGCAGTACCCATTAAAAGTTCACCGGCATAAAGGGAAAGAAAACTGAGTCATCCGGAGGAACAGGAAGGTGCCTTGAGACCAGGACGTTAATCAGACGCACAAGCTTAAACATCGTGCAGTTTCTCTGACATGAGAAACCAGAGTAAAAACAGAGGGTAGAATAAAAGGTCACCAGGAGTACGGAGAGAGATGCTCCTCCAGAGGGAAGAGGACGAAGACAATAACTCTGGCGGTTATGTACATGTACCAACTCCACACCAGGAACATAAACTTATGTACCGCACATATGTACTATTAAAATAATTTTTAAGTTCACTGCTGGGGATTTAAGGTACAATCAGTCTGCCTGGCTGTTTTTCTGGAGCCAAGTTCAACTGACCCAGCAAAGACAACCAGGCAAAGAGCTCACGTTCATCAGAGCCCGGGCTTCGCGGAGCGGGGAAGGGACAGGGAGAGGGATGAAGTTAAAGTTCAGGCAGAAGAGTTATGATCATGATAAGCCACGAAGTTTAAATGGGTTAAACAAAGAAATACGGATATGAGGGTGAGGAGGGACAGGAGAGACGGTAGGATGGGTGGATGGGAGGTCTCGCTGGGGTCGGAGAACTCGGAACTTGGCTGACAGGGAAACAGAGCTGGGAAGCCGGCAGGGAACAGAGGGAGAGTAAAATACTTGAGCTGAGATTAGAGAGATCATTCAGTTCTCGGCCATGGGAAGAAGGATGGGAGGGAAGAAGAAAGGAAGGAAAGGCAGGAGGAAGGGTCCAGCTGCGGTGAGGTGCGCAGGTGTGGTAGCACCTTCTCTAGCTTCTGAATGTTCCTATTTTTGTAGGGAAATCAGGAGGCAAGTCACCAGCTAAGAGTGAGCAGGGCAGAGATCAACTAGAGTTTTGCAGAGCCAAGAAAATACAACACACTTTGGCTCAGATGGTCTGATGGCCTGGTGCACTCACATGTCCGTTGTCTCCACCGGGCTGTAGACAGGAAAGGAGAGGGGTCAAAATGCAGCTGAAGGTTCTGCAGAAGAGACAGAGCAGAGAGGTACGAGTCTGAGACACCAGGGAGCAGGGATGTTACAGAAGACCGGCTGGGAGACTAGAGGGCAGGAGGACAATGGCAGTGGAGGGGGGGCAGGCACAGTGACAGGCAAGTCAACTGACGATTAGATCTATGGAGCCTGTGGAGACGATGAGGAGGGTGGAAGGAGTCATAACAGTCGTCTCAACTTGCTCAGGGCAGCTGCAGAGTTGGTATTATTAATATTCCCAGCACACAAGGGATTCTGATTAAACATTTCTTAAACAAAGATACACAAAGCAAAGAACTGCGGGATGATTTCGTCCAGTCGTTCTCACGCATCTTTCGGCCTTTTCTTTTGTCTGTCAGGTTTTCTCGGAAACCGACTCTGGCAGGACAGCAGGTGTCACGCTCTGCTGACACGGCAGAGACACCTTACAGGAGTACGGGAAGCAGGCTGGGAAGAGGAAGAAGGGACCCCGGGAGATGCTCATGACACAGGCCTCCATCTGGCGCTCGGGGAGCTCTGTGGCTGGCTGGCCCTTCGAGTTCGGACGCTGGGTCTCTGTCACAGGATGGGCACATCCCCTGTCAAGGGGCGGTGAGCCGTCGGCAAGTGACACTCCAGCAGAGCAGGAAACCTGTCCCCCCACACAACACGGGCCCAGAAAATACACACTGCACCACACACTGCTCTTTCCTCTCCGCATGTGGGAACTGCAAGAGAAGTTTTAGAACCGTCCGGTTGCTCTGACTATAAGTGGAACTCAGAATTCTACTTGACCATGGCTTTTTTCACCTCATCTTCTTCTCCCCGGCACCTTCTAAGAGACCACGTCCATCTGAGGGTACAGAGATGGCCTTTGGAAGCGCTTCGTCTTAGTCCTTGGGAGGCTCCCCTCTCGGACTCTGGAGAAGTCCTTTTGGGGAGGTTACTTCAACTTCAGACCAGCCCTATTTCACTTCTCTTCCTCCTTCCGCTAAGGAAAACTCCGGCTCTTCCTCCCCCAGGATGCTCTTCCCAGGAGGCAGCCCCTCCACCCCAGGGCACCACCTCAGGAGACCCCGCGCATCTGCAGGGGAAATTCTGATAGGAGCAAAATGACCTGAAAATCACGATCGACGCTCCTTCCGTTCTAAGTGACACATCCCCGTGGAGATGGTGCAGGTTTCCTTTCTCCGAGAAATCTCCAGTCTCCTTGGCTTCCTCTTTGAAGAACAATATAATCATTGAAAGGTACAGAGAACCCCAAGCGGATTAAAATAGCAGGCTCTTCGGCCTTATGCCAGCCTCGGTGCTGTATCGAACAGCGTGTGGACGTCCCTTCGCTCACCTTCCAGTGTGAGCTTTCTCAAAACTGGAAACCTTTTCACATGAAGCATATTCACGGGCTGCGTCTTTTTTCTTTCTCTTAACCATTTCCCTTCCCTCCCTCATGTTAAGGAGCTCATTCACTCGCTCTCTTACCTGTTTTTCTCAGACACTCTGTTGAGTTGCTTTGCTGTCTTTCTTTAAACAGAGAATAATACACTTGTGTCACTGCTCTAATATTTTTTTTTAATGCCATTGGCTGTTGAGAATGGTCCAGGGATTGCTTCTATCATTTACAAGCGCTTTTCACAGAATGAGGTCAGATTTTGTGTTTGTATGTTTCTCTTTTCTTCTTACTTGGCCAGTTCCTCCCCTCTCTTCACCTTTCTCTCTCACCTACTCAGCCACCCCACACACGCAGAGCACTGAGGGCGATTCCGAGGAGGGAGTGCGTGCTTCCCTGGCCCAGCAGCAGAATACTGCCTGCGCTGCAGTTTTGCCCTGTAGTACAATTGGCCGGATGCCTACTTATTCACGCTGCTTACTCAGCTAAAGCACGTTGACTGGAAGGATTTCAACCATCAAATGTAGGAAGTGGTTTCAGGGCACTGCTTGGTAGTGGAGACATCTTTATTGACATATGCGACAGACCCCCAATCAAGGTCATTGCTAAGAATATTGTGCCAGGGTTATTTCTTTCACTGAGTTGCAGAGTAAGAAAGGATGACATCCAGAAACATCAAAGCATCTCATCACACAACTGGGAAGCTGTCATACTCAGCAGGAACTTAGAAAAGTTGCCATCTTGCCTGTCAGATTTAACCTTTTCTTCTGTTACGTATTTCTCAGAAAAGACAGAGCATGATCACTCATGTTTCTAAGACTTGTATAATGAGAGTGCTGGGAAACGGCACACAAAGACCCTGATAATTTAAGGGAGAAGGTATTTTACCTGCACAACACAATCCTCATTACTACCGAATTACGCACTGAGGGACCATATCAGCAACTGGGTGCCAACCCAGAATGAAATGAAACATCTTTCTAACACCATGGGTCTCTTTCCCATGAAGGCTCATGCTATCTTTTATATTTCATCAGTAAATCACTGGCATCAAGACATTTCAGCTCAGGATCAGAGAGGCCATAAGTTCAGCTCTTTTATCGACAGGGATATAACCGTCTCATGTAGACTCAGAGGGGTAAACAGTGAATAAAAATAAAGAAGATCCATTGCCTAGGACATTTTTAGTAGGCTGGAAATTTGACTCAGATCTAAAATTAGAGTTGAAAGCTTATTAAGGGCTTTCTCTTCCCTCTGTCAGACAGCATATTTTCTACAGCTGTGTCAACCACAATTGAAAAGATGCATTCTTCAAAGTCACAGCCATCTAATTGTGTATCTTAACTAGAAGAGACTTCTCTTTATCTTCCAGGAACCACATGATCAAATTAACTGTAGAACTTCCCTATAGAAGATGCTGCTTGTCTAAATTAGGATGTATAGGAACACGTCACCTAGCAACCTTGTAGAAATGCATCTATACGGTCAGCTGTCAAGTCCAATTAAAGGGAAAATATGGAGAGGGGCTTTTGTGTATTTTCAAAAGATAATATTTCATGTTTTTGTCTATACTAAAAGAAATAAGATGACCTCTTTATAAAATGTATTATGAATAAGCCTTGATTCTGTGGTGTTTATAGACAAATGTATTTTTTTAAGTGAAAAGGAACTATCTAGTTCCATTTTTTATTTTACAGATAAAGCATGTGAGAGCTACAAAGTTAGGGCGGGAAAGTCTATAACTACTTCCAAGGATAAATTCAGTAGTAAACAGACTGCTTTCCACCTATATCATTTGAAACCTGCCCTTGGTAGAAAATACTGATGCTTTGGAATAAATATTGTTCCCAGATCCCCTCACTCAGTTTCCAATGAGTTTTATATTGTGCACTTAAGAAGAAGTAGTATTTGGGCCAGGGATATAGCTCAGTGGTTCCGGTGCCTGTCTTGCAAGTGCAAGGACCGGGTTCGATTCCCCGGTAACCCCATACAATACGTGGGCATGGAGACTCACACCCAACAGCAATCAGTACCACATACCACAGTGCCAGGCATGGTGGCTCACGCCTGTAATCCCAGCGCTCGGGAGGCAGAGGCAGGAGGATTGCTGTGATGTGAGTTGGAGGCTGAGCTCAGGGCCAGCCTGAACTACAAAGCGAGACCCTGTCTCAAAAAAAAAAAAAGCAGTATTTGTTTTTCATCAAGTAATACTGTGACAGGAGACAGAAGTCAGTCATCTATTGGTCAGTGAGGACAACAGCACCACAACAGAGTTGAGAAGACTAGAGTGGAGCCTGCTGAGTCTCATCCCTGCAGGGATCTTACAAAAACCCCTGCCTGGTGGCCATCAGCTGCCTAGAGCATGCTCGAGCAGGCCACTGGCTCGAGGGCCCTGCATCGACATTTCACTAACACTGCACAGACAGACCTCTAAAAGTATGTGAGGTCCTGTACTGGAGAGGTCGTATTGCTTACACTGTGAGCAGAGGTCCCTTCCAAACCTCTTAAAAGCCCCTAAATAAAGGGTCTTCTTGGCTGTCTTACTCAGAACCTTTTCCCAGATCGTGGGAGATTTACTTCCTTACTTTTATATCTTACTTTCTTGCCTTCATACTTTATAAATAAAATCACTTATACGCTACCTCCTTTGTCCGTAGTTTAATTATTCATCATTGTGGAACACAACCCAGCACTACACCATCAGTATCACAAAACAGCCTGACTTCCACGTGATGATAAAGTGACAAGCAGAGATGATTAAATTAGCAACAAAAAGTTGCCTACTCAGAGATTTGAACTTGCCAGAACATTCTGATAGGCTCTAATCTGAAAGTAATTGCTTCCCTCACAGTAGAGACTGAATATCAGTTTGGAAGAATCAGAAGGCCAGATATAGACTTTTTGTAAAATATTTTCTTATTTTTAAGACAGATCAACTGACTATATCGTATATTTAAAGAGTCATTATAATTTTCACACCTTCTGGCAATTTATTTTCTATTATTAGTTGGGTTTAATTAGAAAGCCAAAATAAATTAATATCTTGGGATTTTTCCCATTCACATGTTTTCCTATTCTAGGTTATTTAGAAATATGAAGTTTCCTAACAAGGGGGTGATTGAAGTCAGCTCTTTCATCCAGGAAGCCCACTTTAATGTAAATGAAATCCTAAAACGAGTACTTTAGATAGGCATTGTTTTTTCTTGCTAGCAGGTCTTCTAGTCATTACTAGGGATTCTAAGATGTTATCAGAAACCTCTATAGTAAGCTCTAGTCTCCTGCCCAGTGTACAACACAGGCCTGAGGAGGGGGGAAATACTCTAAAGACAGAACTAGGAAAGAAAGAAAGTGGGACATCAGGATGGCCAATAGCAGCACAACCAACCAAGCCACTGGCCAATCCAAGTCGCTGATTTTTATCAGTAATCAATTGGAGTAAAGGTGAGCCATTTGCAAGGGTACAGCTATGAGCAAAAATATGCAATCGTGTAGTTTCTATGGAAATTGATGTAAACAAGGCTTGTAAAGGACAAGCAAAGCACTTCTGTACTAGGAACAGAGTAGACAAAGTACATGGTTGTAATTAGAACACTGTCCTTCTAGTTAAGAAGATTTTAGTTGTAGAAATGGAATTTGGGTGGAGTTACTCTGATGTCGCCATGTAGGCTTCAGCAGGACTCACTTCTATAAACAAGCCAACTGTTGGGCTCACTCTTCACAGTCTGCTTTGGGACATAATCAGTTTTGCAGTCTCACACCTGTCACAGTTGCTGAAAGATGAATATGTATTTCCATTTAAGCTATTTTGTTAAGAGATACAATAGCAAAAGTAAGATTCAGCTTGCCACCTACAATGAATATAAAAATATAATACCTTTAGTGACTCATTTATCAGTAGTTCCTGAAATTATGTCAGTGAAATGAATAAATGTTAATCCTAGAATTGTCAAGACACAGCTAGAAGATCAAAACTGATACTTAATATGAAGGCTAGATTGTATTAGGGACACATTAGGAGACGATGGTCAGTTTTGACCATCATTTGATTTTAAGTCAAAGATATTGATATAAAGGCAAAGAAAATCCATAAAAATCAAAATTTGCAGCTTATAAAAGATAAATGAGGAGAAAATAAATTTTGGTATAGGAAACATTAACTGGCTCAGCTGATGCCAAATAGTTACTATTTCTCTGAAGAATAAATAAGAAAGTTCTAAGTGATCTTGTAAAATTAAAAAAAATAAATTTAAAACAGATATTGTGAATTTGCCCCATTCTCATTATCTTTTTCATAATAATTAAGTTATAAAGTTGTGCATTCAACAGGAAAAAATAGAAAATCTTAAACACTGGGAAAACTTTCAAGAAACAATTGCTATAACTGTAGTCTAGATGCAACTGGAATATGAGTAGATGAGACTTAATGACCTACACAGGCTTCACTTCTTTGAAATTTTCATTTTCCAAAACCATATAGGAGTATAATTTCTAAAAAAGAGATTAAGTTCAAAGGATCCAAGGTTGGCTACATTAGTTTTTCCCCATCTACTTTATTTTTATTTTACCAAAGTTCAGATTATATATTTTTTAAGTATTTGAAAAGATCAAACAATTTTTTTTCTTTAGGAAAATCCTGTGGCTTTACAGCCTGTCTAAAATGGATTCAGCAGCTCCTAATAACTTTTTAATGGTGATTTCTTATAAAGACATTTGAGAAGCTTCCAGAGAAATTCCATAGCTGTGCAGATCCTTGTTGTGAACCAAGAAAAAGAAAAGAGAATGCTTGTGCCAAATTGTTCAACCCTTGCACAAACGAGCTAAGTGAAGTGTTTTGACATCAGTATTTAGCTTCTGCAGCTTAAAGTGATTCAGATAAAATTTATTATTTTTATATTTCATATGGAAACTCTTTAGCTCAGAAGACCTTATTTTTCATTTTGGTAGAGTGGTTGGTAAGATTTACATTAAAATTTACATTCAGCGGCCCCTTAGGGGAAAGGATACATGGATAGATTGTCAACAAATCACATTAATGGTGGAACCTAGGCTATAAACACAGGTGTTAAGTGTTGACTTTTTTCAATTTTACTGAAGGTTTGATTTTTCATAATTAAATTCTGAGGGAGAAAATAATCAGTGTTAAAAGAATGACCAGTCTACACACCATCAGCAATACCCTCCCCCCAAACAAACCTCCAGCAACAATAAGGGTTATTTCAGCAGCAACAAGTCAAGCCAAGGAGCAAAAAGCTTTCACCTGACACCATGATTGGTGGAAAAGCTGGATCCAAACTGATGAGTGTTTGGAAGAAAATGGGTATCAGCTAATAGACTGAATATGTATGAAGACTCATAAGTATTATGCATTAGAAAACTACGTAACATAATCTATCTGCAAAGCATTGTGGAGAGCCGCGCTGGTGCCACACCTAAAAGATGGCGCCGGCTTCCTTTCTCTTTCCTCCTGATGGCGTGCGCTCCCTCTGCCACATGACTCCTTGCGGGGTACTAGGCTGACTCAAGCATAGTTTGGTTGCTGCGCGGACCAATGGTAGGCCACTACACCTGATCCCCTGATTGGCGGAAGAGATGCATATAAGG